>PQXK01000030.1:0-204012 GCA_004786245.1 Botrytis hyacinthi
CCCTCCCCGCGTTCACCTCCTTCCTCCCCCGCTAAACTACCCCACCCCCACAAATTACCTCATCGCAAATCTCACGAAAGTTGAGATTCACTACATACTCATTATCAAATCTCCACCAATATCCAAGCAAAGTGCAAAAAGAGCTTGCTAGATACTCAGGCAGACTATGTATAGTTATTTACTTACTATCTGAACATCTAACTATCGAACTATCTGACTATTTACATATGTATATCAATATCTCCTCTCCATATCCCTCTCTCCATAAAAAAACACAAAAACATAAAACAAGCGAATCCGAATCAGAAACCCAGCAACAAGCTTCCGAAATACCAACTCCCCTGACTCCTAACTCCTAACCTAACTCCCAAACCTAATATTCCAGAGTTATCATAGGCATTCAAAAAGAAGCTGAAGGGCGGATGGGGGTATTATCTGTAATATCCCTAACTCTATTCTTCCATGTATTCTTTTCAAGTTATCTTCTATTCTTATTAATTATTTTGAATCCTTACTGACTGACTGTACTATCCATACTATCTACACTACCTCCCCAAGTCCCAAGTGGACATCACGTTTTATATAAAATATTATGGGATTTGCACATGTGGTAGGTTTCATTCCCTGGAGATTTCTTTGATGGTGTATGTCTTGTATATCATACATTGACTTATAATGAACCGCACTGCATCAACACCCCATCTAACCCGCCACATTCTCCGCAATCCTCACCCCATCCATCCCCACCTTCCCCTCCGCCCTCTCCCCTTCCATCCCATTACTCCCCTCCCCAAACAACCCTCCCAAAGCCTCAATCCCCACATTCCCCCCACTAAAAACCACACCTACATCCCACCCCCTCTCCCCCGCCTCCCTCTCCACCAGCCCCCTAAACCCCTCATGAAACAACACCGTCGCAAGCCCCACACACGCACTCGGTTCCACCACAACCTTCATCCTCTCCAGCACCAACCTCATCGCCTTCTTAATCTGCTCCTCCGTCACACTATACATATTCTCCACCAACCTCCTCTCAAAAATAACACTCCACGGAATCTTTCCCACCGGCGTGCGCAATCCATCGGCAATCGTGAGACTCTTGACACTCTCAATTCTCTCCCCCTGTTCGAACCCGCGCCTTCCATCATCCGCACCCTGAAACTCAGGCTCCGCGCCAAAGACGCGGATTCCTCTTCCTTCGCACGAAAGCGCAACACCTGATAGCATACCTCCTCCTCCACAAGGAGTAATAATCGCATCTAATCCTTTTGTCTCCTGACCATCTTGATTGCCTATGCCTCTTTCACTTTGTAATTGTCTAACCTGTTCTGCCAATTCCAAACCCATGGTTCCTTGCCCAGCAATAATATCCGGATGATCGTATGGCGGCACAAGTTTTGCGCCTGTTTCCTTCATAACTTCTTCAACCATCGCTTCTCGCTCTACTGAAGTTGACCCGCTGAATCTAACATTTGCGCCGTAACCTTTTGTCGCTGCTATTTTTGAGGGTGTTGAGATAGTGGGCATAACGATATGGGCTGGGATGCCGAGTTCACGGGCTGCGAGTGCGAGGGCTTGTGCGTGGTTTCCTATTATCAGAGTTATGTTAGCATCTTTAGTCTCCAGAAATCGTTGGCAGATTAGAAGAAAGTCAGAGATGAGAATAATAGCAAAAGAACAATTCACAAGCCAAGGAAAAGTCAAAAGAATCGGTGAACAAACCACTACTATGTGTTACCACACCCTTCTGTCTCCAACCTCCTTCTCCATGTCCAGCTTCGACCCCTCCTTCTGCCTCCTCTAGCCTCTTCAGGGCATGAAAAGCCCCTCTAACTTTGAATGCGCCCACCCTCTGTAGATTTTCACATTTAAACCATAGTCTAATTTTTGGTCTCGCAGGTTCCTTTCCTCCCCATTCTGTTCCTTTCAATGCCTCCGCAGTCTGTGGCGAACTCGCTATTTCGTCAATTGTCCTATTTGTCAGGACTGGGGTATAGTGAATATGCGATTTAATCAGTTCGCGAGCATCCAGAACCGATTGGCGATTAAGAGGGAGACAAGTGTTGGGATCTGCCATTGTGAGTTCTGATCTAAATTGAATACACTTGTAAATGTGTTAACATGAATTGGAAATAAATTGCAATGTCAAGGAAGGGTGCAGCTGCTAACCATATAGCATAATTGATATGGTGGGGGCGGGGCATTGCCCGGATAATTCATATAAAATGAGACCCTGGTTTGGTAAAATTCATGCCGATCTCGGCTGAACAGGAAAGTATGAACAAGTGCCACAAGTATAGTCAGTTATTAGAAAAATTGGAAATATAATTTTTGAATTCAATGGCTTAAACTTTTAATTCCAGATACCGTTGATAAAAAAAAAACGGAAAGTCATGAGAGTATGATACAATTGGCCCAATTTCAAATATGCAACTCCAGCCCCACGGCCCATTAACTATCCATTCAGTTGTTCTCAGGACGGAGGGAACTAATAGAAATGTTAGTGATTATACAAAATGTAGTAATGAATGATTGTAACTTACCGAACAGCCTTTCCAGCTCTCCAGATCTCCAAATCACGGATCTCCTTCATCTCAGCCTCATACTTCTCACGGTAATCCTTTTGGGAGTTGAACTCAAGGGATCTTTGAGTCTCCTTTCCGGTCTTGACGGAGTCATACAAGTCGTTGAAGACTGGCTTCAAAGCATCCTTGAACTTTCCGGACCAATCGATAGCACCACGACGAGCAGTGGTAGAGCAAGCCTCGTACATCCAGTCCATACCGTTGGCACCAATCAATGGGTACAAAGATTGAGTAGCCTCCTCAACAGTCTCGTTGAAAGCTTCACTTGGGCTGTGACCTTGCTCACGGAGAACCTCGTATTGTGCGAGGAACATACCGTGGATACCACCCATCAAGCAACCACGCTCACCGTACAAGTCGGAGTAGACCTCTTTCTCGAAGGTGGTCTCGTAAAGGTATCCAGATCCAACGCCAACACCGAGAGCGATAGCCTTCTCTTGTGCCTTACCGGTAACATCTTGGAAAACGGCGATGGAAGAGTTGATACCACGACCCTCACGGAAGAGAGTTCGGACGGTACGTCCAGATCCCTTTGGTGCAACGAGGATGACATCAACGTCAGTTGGAACATCGACCTTGGTTTGGTCTTTGAAGACTGGGGAGAAACCGTGGGAGAAGTAGAGAGTCTGCAGAAGTCAGTTTTGATCATTGAAACTTGGATGTATGTCCATACCTTTCCCTTGGTGATCTGGGGCTTAAGTGCTGGCCAAGTTTCACTTTGAGCAGCATCAGAAAGCAAGTTCATGATGATTGTACCCTTGGAGATAGCCTCATCAACCTCGAAGAGGTTCTTTCCTGGAACCCAACCATCTTGTTGAGCATCCTTCCATGATTGACCGTTCTTTCGTACACCGACTACGACGTTAAGGCCGTTATCACGCATGTTCAAAGATTGAGCATGTCCTTGGGAACCGTAACCAATAATGGCCATTGTGTCATTCTTGAAGTATTCCTGGAAGATAGATATTAGCAAAAGTCAATGTCAAAGGTTGTAAGGTGTAAATCATACCTGGAGTCTCTCAACTGGCCAGTCGGCTCTCTCTGTTAAAGTTGTCAGCTTCCATTAATATCCAAATTGAAATCTGAATTCATACCGTAAACCTTCTCCTTTGTGCCAGCAAAGTCAATGGTCTTTACACCTCTGACTTGTTGGGAAGCTCCAACAACAGCACGGGCAGCAGAAGGTCTGGCTGAGGCATTGATAGCAGAGACAAAAGTTCTGCGTGCTGGGGCAGTCAATTGACGTGCAACTGGTCTAGCGACTCTGGAAAATGTACGGGCAGCCATTTTGAAGGAAGAAGTGAGTGGAGTTCAAAAAAAAGGAAGATTAACAAAAGGGTATTTTGAGGTTTAAATCAAAAAGTTGTAGATGTGACTCTTCGTCTTTTTGTTGTGGGCAACAGTAGCTAGGAAATTTTCCTGCCCGGTTCCGGAGGTACCTTTGACAGGGGTATTCTCCAGTATCGCACTTTCTGTGGGTGGGAAAGTCTTGGCAAGCCAACAGTGCGGGTTGTATTTCAATGTGAATATCATCCAATAAAATTGTTGATTTTAACTCGTACATGCGTGTTAAAACTGAACTCAATTTGGTAAATTATTAAACTTTACAAAAACTTTAAATATCTGTAAATATCTGTAAATATCTGTAAATATCTGTAAATATCGTTATATTGTTATATTGTTATATTTCTTTCTACATCAATAGCTAGGTACCTATGCCTATACACATATGTAGCCATTCTCATCCTCATCAATCGTACCTAGACAGGTAGTTACGTTTCGAAATTATATATATCAAATCCGACAATCTAGATCATCTATCTATCTATCTATCTATCTATCTATCCGAAAGGAAAGGAAGGCTATAGTGGAAATTCGGCCACACCACAGCCTCACCCACCCCTCCGGTATTGTTCCGGCCACGGTCCAAGCCGTGAAGTAGCTTGTATTAGTTTACAATTGATTGACTACAAGAAACTGGCCTCGCGTGCTCCGACTTGCCTAGCATACCCCGATATGTGAATTTACAACAGTAGTGGAGATAGATAGATGAAGTTACCAAGTAGAATGTTTCAATTTGCGCATATGACTCCTTCACTGTACCTCCATAAACCGGAGAGATCGTAATACTTGTTCGTATACTCTAGGGTTTGACATCAGAATCAGATGTACTCATGAAATGACGCTCCGGTAGTCCTCCGGTAGTCATTGCTCTGGAAGTCTCACCCCTTTACTTGGATTGGAAAGACCTCTGTTTATATGTATACATTCATTCATTGTATCAACCCTGATGACTACTTCCCCCTTACTCTCTGGCCCAAACACAATGTATCCTTTCTACAGCCACAACACAAAGCCTAATATAAGATCAGCAGCCAAAAAGGCTACATGGAAGGTCCTCGATCTCCAAATAGAAAAAAAAAACGCTCATTATGCCCCCGTCCTTATGTTGTGACCTTACACATTGGTGCGTGGTGCTGGAAATGTAGTACTTGTCCGGATCGAATAACCCTATCTTGACATCGTTTGTATTGTTGCATAATGCATATTGAAAGCATAGTAAATGTTTAATCCATTTGCCTTCTCCCTTCAAATCTTCAATACTCTATCGAATGAATCATTCTTTACAGATCCACCTCCCATAGCAGATCTTACGTTCCGCTTGAATCCCTCTCGGTTTGATCTCAAATCCTCTGCAGCTTCCTTATTAAGTGGATCCGAGGCGTTTGGTTCGAGAAAAAGGAACTGTTCATCTAGTCGTCAGTATAAAGTAATTTCGTAGACCATAGATATCATATATATCCTTGAAACCCGCTTCCTAAATCATACCTGTAACCCTATAACAATCGCTTGCAAGTTCAGCACTGGTTTCCAGTCCTCCCTCAGAATATTCAAACAAATCTTTCCCTCAACATCGATGTTTGGGTGATAGATCTTCTGTTCACAGTTGACCTTGGGCGGTTCGTGTGGGAACGTTTCCGGAACAGCGAATTTGAATTTGAAGAGTCCACCCTTGTACATGCCTTCATCTGGTTCGATATATAGAAAGAAGTTGAGAATATCGTCTTCGTCAGGGAAATCGGTGCGCATAGTAGAGGGCAGCGACATTTCAGCAATATCTGACAGCGCACGATGTTAGTCCTCACACATGCATGCCCAGTACAATCTCATTCTGTGCCCTTCCGTATACACTCAAAAGCCTGGAATCTATTCCTCTTACCTTTCTGCAATCTAAGTTGTGCGGCCGTAACCTTCTTCTTCTTAATACCCGCAGCAGCATCGGCATTTGCCTCTTGCTGCTGTTTTTGTTTCTGCATACAATATCAGTATTCCGAACGCGTTACACGTCGTTGTCGGAATCCCAGTTCTGATGCGCACATACCATAGACCATATCTTCAACATCTTAACTATTGGTGACTCCTCAGCTGAAGTGTTGAGAATGCAATTCTGGAGTTGGGAAGTTGTGAATTATATTGTAGGTATTGAAATAATGTTTGAGAAATGACGTTTGACAATGAGAGAAGAGTAAGCGAGAGGGTCTTTTTGTACCCAGTTATAAAGTATAGGAACTTGGAGAAAGTGAATAGCTCCAGTCTGTTGTATCAAAATGATGTTATGGAATGTTGTGCCTTGTCAAATATGCAATAATACGGCTGCTACAGTAGAGATTTTTGGTTGCTGACGCCTTGCCGAAAGATTTGAGGCGGGCTGGCGGGGTTTGATCTCTTATCAAAAGAGTCACGCGAGTGGCCAACCCGTTTTGTGTCACATGTAAGTTCTGTATCAAGTTTCTCATTCTCTTATAGTTTGCTACAGTGCACATTGGATTTTTGATGAGATAACATCTAACCCAATAGATAAGAATGGTTGTTCATTCATAAGGGTATTCAATAGTATTAAACGGAAACGCCTACTCAAACATGCAATATAGAGAGACCGCCTAGGAAGAAGAAAAAAATCTCAAAGCTCCCATATGTGCAAATAAAAATGCAAAGAATGGTTGCTTGCTGTAGATTCACGCGCTGATTCCTTTCCAATGATAGGTGCTCACGCTCCGTATGAAGGGTCCATCCTCCTCTCCGCCCCCCAATTTTTTGAAAAAGAAACATTTATTTTTCATGACCTTTTAGTGGTACGAGTACCGATATTTGTTTCTAGGGTATGTATGATTTAAGTCTTGTCTAACGTCTCATGAAGCAGCACATGATACCAGACTTGAACAAGAAGTAAGAACATCCGAGGAAACGAACAAGCGCCAAGAAAGCCGTTGAGTAAAGCAGAACTTCGAAGAACTTGGCAGTTCTAATTGATGCAGTATTCTGAACATAATGTTAGCTGAGAAATTCAAACTATTGTCGGCATATAATAACTCACTCCGAAACCAAATCCATCAACACTGTCACTCGTGATAGCAACAGCCAACAAAGCGTTTGAGAATACCCAAGAGATCAAAAGCTTGGTTCTGAAAGATTTGTAAGAATCCTCCAAGGTCTTGCTCTCATCTTCAACTTCAGGAACGAATGGCTTAAGAGCACGCTTGACGGTTGCCTCAAACTGACTGTCAATATCCTCTTGCGGTCTGTCAATTTCTTCAATAACTGCTGCTTTACCATCGACCTTCGTAGTTTTAGCTGATGGAAGAGCTTCTGCCTTATCAGATCCCTTAGTACCCCAAGAAACATCGTGCCAATTACTGAAAGCGTAGACCATGAGAATGTTGATGTAAGATGACATGAGCAACAAGTATGGCCCGAATGAATGAAACATGTGCCATGGATCCATATACATGAAGGATGCCACGAAGTACAATCCAAATGTAGCAGCTAAAGCGAGAATAATGATACCAGCTCCGGAACTCGAACTACTTCCGAAGAAACTCTCAAAGAAATCTTTCGCGCTACTAGTATCGAGACTATCTCCTGATGAGAAAGCACGAACGACCAGATACATGGATAGGACAATGACATAGAGATTGATAGCACCAAAGACGATGAAGGATACGATATAAGTAACCTTAGATCCTTTAGGTCGATTACCAAGAGCCAGAATGAATTGAACGAGTAGGAATCCCAGGTAGAGATATTTCAGAATTGTGTTGATGATAGGGGTAGCAGTATCACCGAAAGGCCAGCCATGGTGAAGGGCAGTGGTTTCCGAAGCTTTGGTAGGGGTACCGACAAGATCCATAATAACAGTAGTTGTGAGCCAGAAAGAAGATAACATGAACCAACTGAGAAGGTTGGAGAAGACGTTGTATAAGAATTGAATATGCAAGAAGAACATGCGGACAAGATTATGTCCACTCTTGTACCTATAAAAGACGTTAGTTATCGACAGTCAGAGTACGTCGTCACGTATAAACTTACATTCTGCCGAAATGCATGATAGAATACATTCCTGCTGCAAAGGAACCGTTAAGCCATCTTCTACGTTGACCAATGAATTCAGCAGCTCCTTCAGGTACATCAGTTTCTCCTTTAGCTGCCTTGATATAAGTCAAATGCCACTTGCTACCAGCCTTGGCTACAAGCTCGAAACAGAGAATTCTGTCCTCAGCCAAGAACATGTTCTTCTTGAAAATGTTCATTCCCTCAATACCCTTCTTTCCAAGAATCTTGGACAAAGTGTGATCTCCGTGGAAGTATTGTTCAAGAGGTCGTCCCATGATAGCTCGGAATCGATATGCAGAGAAAGCTCCCGGCAACACACTGACGTATCCGAAAGAACTCTCTAGAGGTTTGTCAAGAATATTACTGATCTTATACTCGAAATTTTGACCTGCAACAAGCGGGTTGAGAAGCTTTTTGCCTCCCTGTATTTGTGTTAGCACATCTGTCTAGAATAGGTTTTAATGAAGTGAACGGGGACCCACTTTTCCGAGCATAGCGTGTATCTCTCCGCAAGCACCTCCTAGATCTTTGTCGTTGTAGAATCCTTCCCACAAAGACAAAAGTGATTTAGGTCCTGGCTTAGTACCAGCATCCAAAAGGATACAGACTTCTGGGTTAAGAAGGCGACCAAACGCATTGAACAGCCATCTATGGGAGTTAATCTTCTTTGTGTTCTTTGCTTTCAAGCAAAACATCATTTGCACTGGGGGAAGGCAGTTGGCGTCACCCTCGGTTGGGCGGATAAGTTGTTGACTGGCCGTGACCGAAAGTTGTGTTGTGTATTCAAAAACGTGAGCAACAGTCTCCTTTCCATCGACATCTTTCTTCATGACACCATCTTGATAGATACCAATAGTAGCAAGAACATCAAGTGTATCTTTGTCGCAAGGGTCGATACCATCGAAAACAAGGCAGACAACAATTTTTTGCCATGCTGGTCCACCGACATTCCAGAAATCGGATTTTTTAAGGTTGACAATATCGCGGATGTTTTGCATGACACCGTGAAGAGTACGTGCAGTCAACTGCTTGTCTTCATTGTAATAGGTAACGGCGATGAGCAACTCAGTGTGACGATTGTACATGGCAGGTCGTAGATTGTAACCGTTTTTCAAAGTGAACTCATCGGGATCGCAAGTTGCAGCGGTGTAACGCATATGTGTGAACTCCTCGCTGCCACCTTCTAAATCATTCCTGTATTTTTGCTGAACGGCATTTTTGATAGCACTGGGTACTGGATGATCAACACTCAAAACGCTTCCTTGTACAAGCTTCACCTTTCTTGTAGCATAACGTTTAAGACCTCCAGTTTGAGGGGCTTGTCGTTGTCTCCATGCCTCTGTGGAGGTAGTCTCAGCTCGTGACAAAGGGGTTTCGGTTTGTGGGTATGGGTTGTCTTCTAACTGCTCATTGTATGTGTGGGATGAATTGTAATCGCTGCTGTATGGTTGTGGATCGTTCGCATATGTTTCTGTAAGACTGTAGGCAGAAACAGGTCTAACTGGAGGAGTATTCGCTCGAAGACCTCCTTGAGAATGAGAGTCGTAGGGGCTGTTGAAGGGGCCGCCATGTCCTCCAGAATCGAGTAAAGGTAAAGCACCTTCCTCTTCATCTTGAGGATGATGGTACTGCAAGAACTATGGTCAGAGAAGGCTTTCCCACAATCTGCGAGATGAAAGAAGTCTCAAAACTTACGTTACCCCCTCCAGGTGGAAGGTCTTGGAGCTTATGCTCATCATAGCCTCCGTTTCCAGAGTATGCCATGGTTGTGGAAAAGAATCAAGAACCCTTTATTAAGTGATCGAGATTATACAAATGGTAAGTTTGATATTAATACTGACAAAATCTTTGAGATTTTATCAATACTTGATGAATGAGAGATAGATCTAAAGAGGAATGTTGGTTGTGTCCAAGATTCAGAGGTATATTCTCGTATGGCGGTGTCAATTCGTGGGCTTCAGGAACGGACGGTCAGATAGATCGAATCGACCCTCTCCTTGGCAACCTAAGCAAAAGAATGAATGTAGTTCAACTCAGAATTCTTTATTTTGATTCAAAAATAAAACAGTCAGTCAAAAATATAAGATACCAGTGATGGCACCTCAGTATTGAAGAGAGGATAAGAAGAAGTCAAAGAAGAAAAGAATGATGGATGAATCTTCTCCTCTCAGAATATGAAGTGGTGAAGTGGTGAAGATATGAAGAAAGGCTCAGAAAGGGCAATAAAAAAGCAACCCTGTTTCAGATTCTTGAAGTCAATAAAAAATAGGAGGGATGGAATGGATTCCTTATGATTTAGTTTCTTGTCTTGGTCTCCGCTATTTTCAGATCCCTTTAATAATTTTGGGGTTATTCAGAACCTTGAAAGCATTTTTTACCGATTTTTGATCGCTGGTAAGGCGAAATGAAATGAAATAGGGAAATTTGAACCAATGAAATGTTATTGAATCAGTAAACTACTAGATATACAACTGATACAATTATAAATATCGATATAGAAAACATTCTAATATATATATTTCAAAACATTATTTATATCTAGATGAATATAATTCTAAAGATTTATTTAAATGATTTGAATAATTCAAAAGAGGCGAGTACTTTAGAAGATATAAGTAATTTAAAATGTTTTACAAGATTTAAATGATTTTAAATATTCGAATGATTTCAAATGTTTTAAGAATTTCAAATATTTTAAGAATTCTAAATAATCAATTGATATAGACAATTGAAACGATTTAAATAATCAAAGCGTTTTTAAGAGATAAATTTTTTTTAAATAATAAATAGCTTCAAATTATCAAAGTAATTCTAAGGATTTAAATCATTAAAATAATTGAAACGTTTTAAATAATTAAAAGGATTTCAAAGATTAAATAGCTTTAAAAGATTAAATCGATTAAATCGATTTTAATAATTTCAAAGATTTAAATCTTCTAAGATTTCTAAAAGCTACATAGTATAAATATATAAAAGATCTTAAAAAATCAATAAAATTAAGAAGAGTATTGATAAGCTCGTTAATATAGTTATTAGTTGTAGTGGGGTTGAGAAAAGACTAATATGAAATAGGCATATTAACTGCGCCTCATCCCGAAAAGTTGATCGATTTCAATTGTGAATCTCCAGGGCTATATGCATCATCATTACCCATCCCTATGCTGCGGCTCATTTTCAATTATCCAATCTTCATTCTCCAAGTTCAACATTGCGTGTACATATCTACAACTATCTCGTGTTCCCGTAAACATGTTGAAGGGACGAGGAAGGCTTAGATCTTTTTCGAAGCTCCCCCCCCCTGATTCGTACTTCACAACGAATTCATGGCATATGGCATATGGCATGTCGTGTAATATTAACTACCTCCTTGGAAAAGTCGCGTTTACAGAGTGCAATGCTATGGCGTACAAGCTTAACCCCTTTAACCAGCGTTTTGGTCTGATAATCATTTGAGATCATTGGCTATCTTTGCGCTTCGGTTTCAGCTGTTATAGCTCACCTGCCTATGAATTGTTGGATCAACCACATCACAAGTCTTGTACATCATCGTATAATATAAAGGGCTTTTCTCATTGGAGAGGAGTGGGTCATCAATCATACACAAGGTCTTATTCTTAAACTTCACTATATATTCAAAGAAGTCATCATTACTTTCTAGCACCCAAACAAACAAGTCGTTGGCAGCGTCTGACAGAGTTACTCCGTACATTATTCAGCGCCACCGCCGCGGCTACTTCCCGAATGTCAGGTATTGCTCTGTCTATTAATAGAATTTGTACTATTCTAGAAGAAGCTAATCAAATGGGGTAAAATACTAGGCGGACCAGGAAAGTTCCTGAATCTGTGGACTGTGGGAATGAAAGCTCTAATAAGGATAAGGATAAGGATATGAATATGGATACAACCAAAATGGTGTATACAGTAGAGTATTTAGCTGCAGGCTGTCAGTACGTAATGTTGTGGATGTTGACAACAGCTTCATTCCATGTTTGTTCATTGACTGCTTATATCTCACTCATGATGGATGATGCTTCATCTGGAGGTATAAAGTGGAAAAATCCCAAGTAGCGGGAAGCAGAACTCGAAAGCCAATTCAACAGCAACTAAAATTCAGGGGGGAATATGGCCTGGGTTTTAAGGTGCCACGACTCTTCCACGCAACTCGGTAGAATGAAAATTCTGCTTTACGTGATCATCGAAAATGAAGAAGATTGCTTGAATGCCTCGAGAATGCCTATGGAGTACTGGGTATCCAATATGAGCGGACATCCTTACTAAATTATTGAAAATCCAGTGTTTTGCAATTTCTCGTCAACCCGCACGGGTTACTGTTGTCTGATGGTCATTTTTACCGAAGCACCCTTTAAGCATTCATTAGCTGCTTCAGAGTTTGGGAGAAAACAACCTTCATTCAATTTCCAGTTGACAAATCCATACAATATCAATAGCAATGCCGAAGCATTAATACGTCAATGACTCCTGAAAACGTCTGATCTCTTGATCGCAAAGTTCAGGTACCTCTTTTACGTCTGTGGTGTTTCATTCTGCCAAAATTCACACAAATCTTACAAACAACGATACTCTAGCTTCTAGGTAGTACGATGGAACCGCAGACCTTTCTAGCTGACTTGTTGTTTGCTCGCTGTAGAGATTAAGATCTGAAATTCCAGAGCTATTGATCTACAGTACCAAGACGCGGGCCGCAAGGGACATGATTAAAATTGTCCGTATAATTTGCCAACGGTTATAGATTTCATTGAACACATACTGCGTATGCTTCCTCAATATAATTTACTCTCACTGAATCAGATCAGGACAATCAAAGATCTCTACCTATCATTTGAGGTTGTCATTGATGCTGATCGAAGCAAGAGAGCAAGCGATATCTATCATCTAGGTACCTGAGTAGCTAGCTCTAGACATGGCGTGGTGTGAATAGATATTAAATGGCACAGCAACGGACACGGTGATACCTCTATTGACCTCTGTGAAGACTATACCATAATACCATTGCTCGAATGTCGACACCACGCAAAAAGGTTTCTTGAATTTCCTTCAACATCTATGGTGCATTCATATATAGATAGGTATATAATGATACAATGATATGTTACCTAGGCAACTTTCACAAAGGTTGTGTCCCGTTTCATCTGATATATGATTTGCCAATCCAATGTGGAGAGTTTTGCATAAAACATTGGAGATTAGTTTTTTTTCCGCACACTTTGTCATAAATCTCCCTCTTCCCCTGGCATCAAACGTAATGACACAGAGCGTCCCATATATATCCCATATATTCCATCCAACTTATGAAGGAGAACCCATTCATTCCCCTTCCCATACACTTTACAAGCCTATCAAACCATCAAGCCTAGGCCCCCCCCTACCCCCCAACACTCTAAACCAAAAGTAAATTAGATCCATTTTTCCTCGCTATTCTCGCCCTCAACCGCCAAATTCCAGGAAAGTCTGCCTGAGTTTGCTTCTTTGATTCCTAACCAACTACTCGTCGAACATACAATGTGCTACTTACTAATGATAGATTGATCTCCATCAATTCAACCCAATCTCATCTACACCATCACTTTTCATCGCAAATGATCATCACGACTACCAGTACGACCGTTTAATTCCCCTCATCGTCGGTCTAGATTCCAGTCGTCAATGTCGATGGAGTCGTAATCGACCTTATTTACGACCGCAATAATAAGAGTTCGCTCAAACCAACATTCGTTTTAGATCTTGCCTACTTTACTTTCCAACTTCATATCGCGACCGCACCGTATCGTCCTGCATCACCTCGTTCTTTCAGCGCCGGCAATAACCATTTGAGTTTCGATCAATTCATCTTTACCTTTACGATTTTTCATTTCATCGCTCTCGTAGCTTATACCCAATTCGACATTTTATTTTATTTTCCCACCACTCACCTTTCTCGAGCCGGCTCTCTTCTGTTGTCTTCAACCAACAACTATATACAGGCCAAGCCTTCAATTGCCAACACCTTTCGATTCCCTGGATTTATCCCAAACCAACCTTGGCTGGTTCACTCTCAATTTATTCAATACGGCACAATAGTATATCGCGATTAGTACCGGAAAAGATGGCGTATTACGAATGTAGGTGAAATTCTTCGAAAGGTAACGATTTGTTGCTAATCAATTGCAGCATCCTTCCCTACTCTTTTTCGAAGATGTGTTGAATGCGATGGAGCCAGTCCAGCATGTCCGAAATGTGCCGATGATGAGATTTGTTCCCTCGTCCCACCAACTTGTACAGCATGTCAACAGACAGTGTGTGTTGCTTCTTCTGCTGCACCTTCGACGACTGTTAGTTCGTCTTCTTCAAGGAAATCCGGTCCAAATGTGGGCGCCATTGCGGGAGGAGTTATCGGAGGAGTCTTAGCTGTCGCAGCCGTTACTTATCTCGTATGGAGGTTCTGCATCAAGACGAAGCGACAACAATTCGAGCAAGATGATTGGATAGAGAACCAAGAGCAGGCCAATGCAGAGAAAGATTTCGCAATGCGAAGGGACGCAAGAGCTTCTACACATACCGTTGGATCAATTGCATCTACAGTGCTTACACGAGCATCAAACATCATTCAGATCGCCTACATCCCAGGTGTTACCAACAGATCCACTCCATCCACTCCAGGTCTTCTTGTTCCTCCAGTTCCTCCGATCCCAATTGCTTTATCAAACTCATCTGGATCGCCAAGATATGAGCAAGAACATTTCTTCATGCCAGGAGATCTACGTGACTCAACATATAGTGGAATTAGTGGAATTGGGGAACGAAACTCGTACGCACGAAATAGTGTGGCATCTACTATCTACGGAAAACAAGCTATCGTCTCACCAGTTCCAGCGCAGACAGTCATTCGAGGAAAAGCAGCTGTTGTCAGTGTCAACAAAGCGGGAGGAAGTTCATCAGGTGGCACCATCACACCTCCAGTTCCAAGCGTCGACTTCAAAAAATACTCTGAAAACCCACCTAGCCCAGCATTCTCTGTAGGCAGTACATTTTTGAATGCTGCTAGTGCTGCGACAATGACCAAACCACAAGTCATTCGAGTGAACTCTAGCTTGTCAAAAACAACTTCACCTGAGCCTACAAAAGCGAAAGGAGTCCCATCATCATTGTTTCCCCGAGACTCTAATGCTATCACTTTAATCGAAGATGGCACCCCAATCACACCCCAAGGACCCTTTAGTGATCCTCCCGACACAGGTCGAAAATCGGATGCTAATTTATCAGCCATGACACAAGATGCAACGAAAAAGTCGCACGGAGATGTATTCTCCGACCAACATGAAGTAAAGGAATAGAGGGTCATCTTTTGACAGGATATATTTCTTTTGGGAAGGCATTTTGACATAGGAGGTCACCCGTCTGGTTACGATTTGGTTTACTTGTTTCTTTCAACCCTCTATACACTTGGAGGAGGGGCGGATCCCCATTTTGATGGTTCACAACTGGTGTGGTAGGGTGTTCAAGGGGGGTATTTTATGATTGGCAATGATCTTTTATTTTACTTTTTTTCTATTTTATAGGGATATATTTTCGATATCATCCTATCTTGGTACTTGCTTACCTATTCCTCAAGATTTCATAGACGATGTCAATACCAATGAATCTATTCAACAATTTTATGGGAGTGAGTGTGAAATGAAGTGGGATGATTGAATGTGTGCATGTGATGTTTTATCATAGCATGTGCGAATACGTGGTTTATTTTTAAGAGAAGGGGGAGGTGTGACTTGTATATTGCATGATGTATATTATATGTTGAGAATAATTTCTGGTGATACCGCAGGAGGGAAAGGGAGGGAAGGGGAGGGGAGTGGAAGAGTATGAAATGAAATGAAATGGTGATTTCTTCACGGAACGTCTCTTGGAAGTGGGAATGTTAAAGCGGCAGATACTTGGATATCTATTGTACGTAGCGCAGGTAGATAGATGATTTGTTATTTGTTCATGGTATCATTGGTATGGTATAGCATGATATAATATCATATATTGACTTGTCTTGGGGTCTGGGTTTACCTGGTAAATTAGAGAGTACTAGGTAGGTCTGTATGTAAGAGGTATGCTAGGTCGGTAATTCAAGGAACTTGGAAGGTAGGTAGGTATTGGTAGGTATTGGAAGGCATTGGGGATTATGTGTTTTATGCATTTATGCATTTATGCATTCGTTCATTATAGGTAGTAGGTAGTAGGTAGGGTAGTAGGTGGGGAGTTTACTAATGATTGGTGGTTCGCAATTCGCAATTCGCAATTCGCAATTTGGGATTTGGGATTTGGGATTTGGGATTTGCAGTGGTTGGTGGTTTTTTGGAAATTGGAAATTGGGAATTGGGAATTGGGGTTCTCGCTACCGGGTTTTTTGGGAGAGAGAGAGAGAGAGAAAGAAAGAAAGAAAAGAAATAGATACCTAATAGGTAGTAGGTAAAAAATGGAGGAGAAGGGAGGAAATATATGGATGGATTAGCATAGTACTACCTATCTAGGTAGATATTTATTGGTATTGGTATTGATCAGTACAGTGATTTTATACCTGAGTAATAAGTGAATGAATGAATGAATGAATGAATGAATAGCCGATGGAATGAATCGAATACCTAGTTATCAAAGGAGGATTGGAATTAACATCGATGTCAACATCAACATGATCAACCCACAATCAATTATTGACTTCCCAACGAACAGAAGAGGAAATGAGCTCTAGATGATCGTTGCCTTAAATCTCCATGTATATTATATCCCTTCTCTGCATGTGGAGGATATAGGAGGGGTACAATGGGAATCTGAAAGTTTCCTGATAGAATGTAGAATATCGTGTTGAATCTCCTCTGTCTGATACTTGGATTTATATTCTCTAATCATAATAACAATGATATAAAATATACATCAGTAATCAAACCACATCTGCCCAAATACCTACCTAGGTACTCATGAGATCTTTACTTTCTCCATCCCATCCCATCCCATCCCATCCCATCTTCTACAATTCCACATCCGGCTTCACCTAGTTGTTGGGGTTGGGGTTGGGATATATAGACCTGAGATTTTATGCTGAGAAGTCCATCCCGTCCCATCTCATCCTCAATTGATTTTCTGGTACCGGAAAACCACAAGATTGCCTCATCATATCATCTCACATGGGCATTTCCCACATCTCAGCATCTGCAGATCCAAATCCAAATCGCAGTCGAAGGAAGTTCGATTCGTCGGCAAATTAATAGACATGTACAGATTGATACAAGAAATACTCGATATTTTATTTTAGAGACTCCAGACTCCAGAGATATCATTCTAGAGCGTGGCTCAGTATTTCAAGGTTGTGTTTACGGAGTTTTATTTATTTGATTTGGGTATCTACCTAGCTTCGTTGTGCTTTCTGGTCGGTAATAGTGGGGTGTGAGTAGAAGATGAGTGGAGGATGAGTGGATGGGAAAAGGGTTTATGGTGAGCATGGCGGAGTGAGTGAGTACGTGAGTATCTATATATACCTATGGAATATATGTATAGTTATAGATCCTTTCATTGTTTGGTAAATGTTGAAAGATGGTGATGATGATGATTTTAGTGGAAGAAGAAGAAGAAGAAGAAGAAGAATTCTTTAGTAAGTTATACCAATATCTATACAAGGAGAATAAGGGGAGTGAGGGAGTAGTAAGTAGTAGTAAGTAAGTAGTGAGTAAGTAGTAAGTAAATCGTAAGTAAGTAAAGTAGTAAGTAGTAAGAAGAGGACCTTGGTAGTAAAATAAAATGAAATCCAATTTCTGATATCATCCCAATCTACCAATCTACCAATCTCGCAGTCTCGCAGCCTCGGCCATCAAGTACCTCCAGCTACTACCTAGGTATCTACATCTACAGACTCCAGAGTACTTACATACATATCTGCATACCTGCTCCTACTCTTGCTGGGTGGATTTCCTTTCATTATTATTCATCCAAAGAAAAGCAAACATACCCTATTCGTATTCCCTTGATACAACCGGTAGCTTCACATCCAACAAGGGAAATCAAAAGCAATCCTGTAAAAAATAACGGGTAGCGGCAAAAGAGGTCACCTAAGGTCAACCAAGGTCAACTTCTCTTATATCATCATCGTCGTCGTCATCGTCGTCGTCGTCGTCAATGAATGAACCTATGGAATTGAATGATTGAGTACGTACGGGAGTGAAGGGTGAGAGAGTACATATATAATGGGATTGATTCTTGCCTCTTTCTCTATCTTGGCAGCTTATGATTACTACTTCTTACCTACGATACTAGACGGGGAGATGATAATAATAAGATCTTACCTACCCACCTGCCTACTTCTCTTCATCTACCTAGGTACCTAGGTCACTAGCTTGCAACCCTATCATCCATCCTTCAATCCATCATCCCATCAACTTATGAAATTGATGTAAAATATACCCATCTAGGTATATATATTCGATATAAATGTACATATATAATAAATACCAAACATAACACACCCTCGTACATGAGACAATACATAGTAATAAAGCGGAAAGAAGTCCGAGCTTCTCTTTCTATGCCCACTCCAGCACCTCCCAGACCAGACCAGAAAGGAATCTCCACTCCACTTGCAGCCCAGGACCAAAGTAAACCCATACCTACCCAAATCTATCTTTCCCACCGACAGTCAGACAGCACAGCACAGCAAAAAGAATTAAGGATCTTGCATCTTTTGACGAATTGTTTTCTTCTAAACCACACCCAACATACCAACAACCCACTTACCTTGCCTCCCTCATTTATTACTTCAACAGATCTAGTCTATGGTCTACAGTCTACAGTCTAATGTCCAAGGTCTAAATTCTACATCCTACCTACCCGTCTACATCCTATTGTCTTTCACTCTATACCACTCTATACCACTCAATACCACTCAATAGTCCATAGTCCATAGTTCATAGTCTTATCTCCTTCCCAATTCATACTTTGTTCTCGATATCACTTCAATACGTCACAAACGAAGGTCACAAAGAAGCCAAAGCTCCCCGTCTTCAAAGATGTCTTCCAAACAAATGGTCTTGTACAAATTGGTGGTACTTGGTGATGGAGGTGTGGGTAAAACTGCTTTGACAATTCAATTAACATTACAACATTTCGTCGAGACTGTAAGTTATCCCACCTGCCATTTCGATTGATTATTATCACATGCTTACTTTGGCACAGTACGATCCTACAATCGAGGATTCATATCGAAAACAAGTCGCAATAGACGGTCAATCATGCATGTTGGAAGTCCTCGATACTGCCGGCCAAGAAGAATATACTGCGTTAAGAGATCAATGGATTCGTGATGGTGAAGGTTTCGTTTTGGTTTACAGCATATCATCGAGATCATCCTTTACGCGCATTCAAAGATTTCACAATCAAATTCAACGGGTAAAGGAATCATCATCCTCCTCTCCCATATATCCCGGCTCACCCATATCACCTGTCTCGCCTTCGGAACCCGTACCGATTATGCTTGTGGGAAATAAATGCGACAGAGTTACGGAACGTGAGGTATCTACACAAGAAGGTCATGCATTGGCGCGAGAGTTGGGCTGCGAATTCGTTGAAGCATCAGCGAAGAATTGTGTTAATGTCGAAAAGGCATTCTATGATGTAGTACGACAACTTCGCAGACAACGTCAGCAGAGATCTTCAGCTTCGGGTACGGGAAAGAGTCCCCGTGCTAACACCATGGACAATGGAATGGTTCGAGATGAATCCAGAAAATATCGCCCCAAGAAGAAGGGACCTTGTGTTATTCTATGAGAAATTCCATCTCCTCACACTTCAAGATATGTTTAGAGCACGAAGCTTTTATATTTTCGCATGGATTATCAACGACGTTTACGACATTCCTTTGGCTAAATGCCTCTTTTTTTAACACCCGCAATTTATGAACTTCACTTTTCCCCCCTTTACGTTTTCAGCAAGACCTCTCTACCATCTTCCCTCGACAGCGTTTGCTCAATCAAATTCCTAGCTGGGTCGGCGAATGGAGTACCAAAAAGAGTGGCATACGGCGTTTTCATGAATATTTTTTTCTTGGAAAATAACCCCATTCGATCTCAATATCGACACCTTGTCACATACGTCACTACATATTATATTAGGAAAGAATTTCCTCTCGAATTTGTTAAATACGCTTTAAAACGATAACTTTACTTTTGGTGTCTATGGCGCAACGAAATCGAGATGGCAATTTATTTCCAAATAAGACGATCATCTTTTCCCCTAAATGCGATGTGCTTCTTTTGGATTTTGATCTTGATATGACCCTTTTTTTTTTAACTCTTCTTACTCTTCTTTCTGCTTTTTCGCTCTCATCATTTATGACGAAAATGTTCCCCTTTTCCGATTTCAGTCATGTAACATGGAATTGTCATCTGTTCATATTTCAAAGGCTGGGCTTTCATGACGTTCACGTTATACTTGATATTTTGGTAGTTTTGGTTGTGATGGGAGTAAGCATTGATATTGATATGTTTACGAAAATCATGCTTGCTAACTAAAACTTTGCTTGCCTTGATTTCAATTTTTTTGGGAGCTGGGTTGTTGGTTCTTTGTCTTTTCAAAGGGATTGGGGTATTACTTGAGTCCTTTACCTAATGTATTTGTCATGCTTCACGCAATCCTGGGAGATGAGAGAGACGTTGAAAGGAAGGGGAAATGAGATGGGGAGGAAATGAATTTGGTGAATTGGTTGAGAATGGATGGAGGGGGGAGGATTGGAGGATTGGAGATGACATCTATACCGTACTGGATGCGTGGGAAAATTCTTGAGTAGGATAAGGTCGGGTGGTGAGAGTGTACTGTCTATACTATACGTAGGATGGACTGGAAAGTGGAATTCACTAATTAGTCACTTGACTACGTACAATGCGAATTGTGTAGTTGGAAATAATGGAATGGACAGATGGGATAGGATGGAGAATCAATGGAATTGAAATATTAAAAAAAAATTAATAAGACTCGTTCATGATTTTTTGGTGTCTTTGTGATTTTGTGAGTGAGTGAGTAAACCTTTTCTCTTTCTTCCTTCGGACGATGACTCTATCTTGGCAGGGTACTGGTATGAAATGGACGATATATGCTAATTGGTATATATACATATATCTCACACTTACATATCTCTAGCATCTCCTCTGGGTTGGTTCTGTATTAGAGAGTTGAGTTGAGTTTGAGTTGAGTCGACTTGAATATAATATAATGTAATGTAATGAGATGAAATGTGGGAGTGATATTAAGGAAGGGAAGGAAAGGGAAATTGGTGAGTAGTGTGATAGGAAGTAGTGTGGTGGGAAGGAGGGCTATTGTTTTCTTCTGTTTTCTTCTTTTTTGGGGGGCTTTGGGGTTGTGGGTTGTGGTTTGGTGTGGTGGTAGTGAGAGAATAAGGGAGTTGAGAGTGGGAGGGGACGGGGAGGGGGGGAGAAAATGGGATGATGGAATCAGGGGAACATAGGAGTGGGAGTGGTATTTGGGAGTGAGAGTGAGAGTAGGAAATGAGGTGGTTATGTTTGGATTGATTGGATTTCTTGGGATGTGGATTTTGTGGGAGAGAGTGTGGAATGAGGTGGTGGTTGGATTTCTTTGGGGAAAGGGGAAGAGGTAAGGAATATTAATACATGTATATCTAGGGTTATTTAATAATATTTTGAAGTTGATGTGCGGAGTTATGGGTAGCCTTCTTGAAGGGGAAGAGGGAGAAAGGGGGGGAGACGAGAAATAGGGAAGGAGTAGTGGAAGGACTTTGGTGGTTTTAGAAATTGAGATGTTGAGAAGAGGGAAGGATAATTGTAGGAAAGGGGGAAGAGGGAAGAGAGGGAAAAGAGATGCATATATATGTGTATATTGTAGAGGAAAATTTAAGGGGTGGGGGAAAGGGAGATTAGGATAGGATGGGATGGGACGGGATGGGACGGGACGGGATGGGATGGGATGGGATATATATGAAGATAATGGTTACATATGTCTTTAGTTGTATTCTTGGAAGAATGAGTGCAGTAGTGAGAGGGGAAGAGGAATGGGGTAGATGTGCTTGATGTATATGGAAAAGGGGGAGGAAGAGAAGCGAAGAGAAGAAAGAGGGGGTGGGGGGTGGATGCATGGATGTTGAAGAGAGATGGTATATTGTAATGCAATGTAACTCTACAATGAGATCTCCATATACCAACACTTCTTTCGCAACAATCCTATTTGAAATCATGTCAAAATGATGGGGGTTCAAAGTAGCAACCCTCCCTCGAATTCTGGGATAGCAAACTTAGCATATCATATTTTTGCTACAGTCGATACGCTCGCTAGCTTATGAATATTTTCATGGTGGTGTAGATTCTGGTTATCTCGCAGGACTGGGTAATCGCTCAGAAGGAATAGATAGATAGAATGAGGAGGATGGCTCACTTCTCTGCAACATGCGAATGATAGCTATTACGTTGAGGGTTACAAATGAGCAGAAACCAGTAGAAGAAGCTCGAATATGCCTTGAACTTCTTCAAAACGTCTTGGTTTTTCGAGATAAATCCAATCGCAAGGCCTGATATAATACACCTAGATGGGGATAATATACATCAAGCTTTTCTAGAATCACAACAGCCATTGGGTCTCTCATGTTGTCCATCCCCCCAATACTCACAGCAGAAAATACACTTTTGATGAACGAGGGTATTTGTGGCATTAGTGACCGACGATATAGTAAGGATTAGCTTGACGCCCTAGTATCGAACAGATACATCCCGAGTCGCCTCCGTTTCCCGATTCAAAATAGGGGCTGACTTGAACATTGTCCCAGATCCACGCTCGTACGATAACGATCCTGCGTCAAAGTCACAACGTATGGCCAGCGAAGTGCCGGAATAGGTCTTACTATCCGACAAGAAAGATACACCTACTCTTCCCCTCCACCCTCACTCTTCCTGCTTCTGTGGGCCTAGCTAATAGTGCGTACGAGCCACAGAGCACTCTGAATACCTCATCTGTCTGTCTTGTGCCCACACACTTCCCATTTCTCAAAAGAGAAATGCATGTACGACCTCGAATGACCTATCCTCCCTGCCGGGTCAAGGATACGTGTACGAGAAAGAAGCGAAAGGCTTGACAACAATTACAACCGGAAATAATGATATATAATAAAGGCTCCCGTTCGTCCTGGCTACCGACGTGTAAAATTCTTCTACCCCCCTTGTTTGTACCATAATCTACTACCCCTCCACTTTCAGGCTTTCTTCCGTCCCATAAATGGTAATTTATCCAAAATTCTAATACTCAAATGGGCGCGATACACAGGAGACAAGTAGTCGATGTAACGAGCGATAGTTTTTAATGGATATAAAGCAGAGTGTGTGTCATACTACTCCCTGAGAGATAAGAGAGAAGTGATCCCCTATTTAATATTGGTGTAAAGTCACATGAATCCAGGAAAAATTTCCATTCATTTGTCTTCTCTCACGCAAGTTGAAGAGATGATTATTGCTCGATCTCACGTGCAGATGTTGGTGCATCGATATTGCGATTACCGGTACCACTATTTGGGATATCGAGTAAGTTTCATATATTATCCACGCTTCCTGCAGAACTCGGTATTCTATTGCTACGGCTGCGGCAGCTGTTCTGTGGTCCGACGAGAGATATTTCAACCAGTTCCGCTCGGAATTTAAATTCTGTCGAGAAGCCTGTGATACAGTGGTCCTTCTTTTTTAAGGCCTATCACCCAGAGTACGGCTGGGTGGGGATTTCTCTAGCCCATACTCAAACCCTCCTTGTCGACAACTATGTGTCTCCGTCAATTCTTACCTCTGTCGATGATTCCTCGTCCCAAGAAAAGACAGCCCCCCGGTTGGCCGATAAGCATGCTCTCTGGGCCATCTATTTGATATATGCCCATAGATAAATGGGCTGAAAGCAAATGTATCTCTGCCATGGTATCTTTCACGCTATATCTCACACAAACCGCGGGCTTCAATACTCCCCGGAACGAAAAGATTGGATTGCAATATTACGCTTATCGTCTGATACAGTACTAAGATAGGAGGATTTCGACACAAATAAAGCTTCGAAAATCTTCTCCAATGACACAGGGGAATCATCATGGAAGGGCTGCCAGTAGGTAGAACTCTTAAGATGGATAAATAGCTTCAAGATGGCCTACACGGGAGTGACATTGACCACACTACCATCAAGAAACAGGGTTGCGATTGGCGACCGTACGGTAGCCCGAGATGGGTATGTGATCAAATTTCAGTCGTGAAATAAGGGTCTAGAAGTGCATTTAAATTCTTTCAAAGATGGTAACGCGAGGACAGCGAGGATATCATCGGGCATAAAAAGTGCGTCTGACTATGTGTGCTGTGAGGTACGCCTTGATGGAGTTCCAAGGAGAGTATTACCATGCCAATCCTTCCTGATGGAAAGCTTGGTGATATGAGATAATGGAGGGTTTGGTAGATTCTTGTTACGAAGAATGGGGACAATGTTTTCGACCAAACGCCGGAAGAAGTGAGGGACGGGTTCTCTACTAGCAGGAAAGCTGGGTGGTTACGTGCTGTCTAGATATCCCACAAGTTGATGACTATTCGCTTAGGTGACTCGTAGCAAATTAAGGACTTGTGAGTAGAAAGCTTAATCTCCAGTGCTATAGATTGAATCTCGGTATGTATTGAAGAATAAAGTAGGAAGTTTTTCACATCAGAGAATTTAATTCACTCTACTGTCTTCAACCTCTCAAGTTGAGTGTTCATTCACTACAACATTTAGAAATGCGTAAGTATCTCGTGTTACACTGGCAGTGTGGAATGGAAATTTGCACCGAATTTCTTCTGGGAAAATTTAGGAAACGGCTATTTTGGACACGAATCTTAACTTAGACCTAGGCTGTCTCCACTTTTTGGTTTCCGGTGGCGAGGAATATATCGTAGAGACATGACGTTGTCGCCCGTTCTCTAGGAAAATACGGAGCACCACCACATGTGATCTCTACAGCCTTGTAAGTTAGATATCAGCTTACTATTAGACTCAAATACCACTGAAAGAACACAACTAAGCTAATAATACCGCAGGGGTATGTCAGAAACCGGCGCTGGGTCTATCTATAATCTGGATTACCAAAGATACGATGTTCAGAATATGCAGCAGTTCTGTTGTCTTGGTCGCTGTTTACCGGGAATAGAGATGCGAGTTACAATCCCTAATGCTGACGATGAAAGTGCCCAGGCCCCAGCAAACGAACTTGGCTTTCTTGAAGTTTGTGGACCTATCGTATTCAAGGGCTATTTTAACAACAAGTCGGCCACAACGGCTTCCTTCACCCCAGATGGCTATTTTAGAACAGGAGATCACTCCACGATTGATCGAGCTGGAATGCTCCATCTGGTAGGGATGACAAACGATACCATGAACATCAATAGTGTTAAGCATCTCTCAATTGAGCTAGAGGCTGCCATCGAAGAGTAATTACTGTTTCATTTTACATCTGCCAATCTTGATCTTCAGCTATTATCAATTCAGATAAAGATTTAAGCTAACTTTGCGAAAATGAAAGTTTGGAATTGAGGGTATGATGCCGAGTTACACGATAAGCTTTTCTTTCCATCCACTTGGTGTGGAGTCAGAGCAAATCGAAGTTGTGCACTTGCCCTGCTTTGGACCTCAAGATGTCGATGCTCGAATTGCAGCTTGAGACGCCATTGTTCAAGTCACAATTTACAGACTGGCTCTCGACCTTCAGTCCTGCAATTGAACGATGCTTTGCTGCAGAAAACGATACTTGAAAATCTCTCTCGCGCTAAGATCAGAACTGAGTTTGAACGTGATGAATACAAGAAATAGCTGGAGCTCGATAGGATGCAGATCGAAATACATAACTCATCTCATATGCAACGACCTTTTACTGACAGCGAACGCATTATTCAAGAAGTATTTTGCGAGGATCTAGATCTCCGCCCGCAAGAGTTAGGCACCAATACACACGTTTTTGAGATTTTAATTACCTCCATCCATTTAATCCGATTGAAACAGAAATTTCAAAGCCGCTTCTCCATCTCAGAGATTCCCGTTGGCAGAATGATGCAAAATTCGACCGTACGAGAGTTAGCTACGGCTTTGGAGAATCTCGGTAAATGTTGAAACTATGAACCGATCATAGCACTTCAAAATAATGCACGAAAAGCTCCTCTATAGCTCTTTCACTCAGCAGTAAGTGAAACATTTTTCATAATCCTGCTGATTCGAAGTATCATGCGTACGCATGAAAGCCTGGAGGGAAGATCATGGTATGGTATTCGTATTATGATCAACCCAACGGGCTTCCAACAGGATTGTAGGGCTAGTCCTAACACTTTTTACTCCAAGACCTACGTAGTGGATTCTCATTTTGAGACGAGAATAGTATATTCTAGTATTCAAAGACTACAATAACACAGCATATGTTTGAGACCCGGATAACATAGAAAAATAAAGAAGGCGAGACGGAAATGATACTGTGTCATGCTCTAAATAGTATACATGTTGAACTTAATGATTCTGTTTATCGGGGTTTCTTTCTAATAACGAAATATCTCAGGATCACTTTGCTAACGTTCTTGATATTCAAGACTCATACAGTCGTGAATGCTTTGACTTGAGGGCTAAGAAATCCATAAGCGGGTTAGGAGAGTGAATGAAGGATTCAAATATGTTTACGTTTGCAAAGGAATAACTGCTGCTTCTACAAAGATTGAAAAGGGAGCATTTCATTATCAATCTTGTTAACTGCTCATCACTTTCATGTGTAATGTTTCAATACTGAACACAGCTTCGTATTTGACAGTTCAGCTTAATAGAACAGATGTTTCGTACCCTTTGCAAAAGCCTCTTCTGTAGGAGAAGAGCCCTGGAGGGTTAGAAGGACTGACCTTGAGTCATTAGACTACTATAGTATACTAAGCGAGAGAACTAGCCTTAAGCATGTCAGAACTACTTCTTCCTATATATCAGCTAGCTCTCTAGATAGAATATAATATTATCATTTAGGACTCATCTTTATAGATGCTACGTCATCTATATTCTTCTCGAACTAATACTTCTAACCCTAGATTGTATATTATATAAAAACAATCCAAAAAGACAGAAATCAAAAAAAGTATAATATTCAACATCATTCACATCCTTCCACAACTAAACATCGAGCCTCGATCACCTACATCTCACTAGTATATATCCCACCCAACCACTATCTTCTCTCCATTCTCCACTTCCATTTGTGTAAAATCCCAGAAAACTAAGAGATGAATATTCTCATCCCATGCTCCCCCTTTGAATCAATTTGCGAAAAGCCGAAGATTCGCCTAGTAGTCGGTTTTGGGGTCTCTCCTATGCACTACTTTATTAAACTCGGTTTTTTAGGATTATGATGTTATTTGGTTACTAGAACCTTGGAAATTCAGTAACTGCCATGCCCAGTTCATTCTCTATACTCCAGTAAGAAAATAAATTTATGAACACCATCCTACATTCCCAACAAATACACTTATTAATTACTACTCGCATCTAATCTCATTAATAAATACAATGATACAACAATACAATCATCAAGCCCAACCCTACAATCTTGCCCTCTCAAACTCCTTCCCAGCCCCTTCCTCTACTCTCCCCTTAATCTCAAAGTACTCTCTAACTTTCCCTCTCGCAACCTCAATTACACTGTCATCTTCAATCGTCGCTGGAACATTAACACTCTTTTCTCCCTTACCATGATACTCATTTTCCAACAGTTCCCTCAGGACTCTCCTCAAAGTCTTGCCTAGAAACCCATCTCGTCAGTCACATTCAAAAGTCGCAACCCATCCCCATTCCAACCCTAAGACGAGAAAGACTCACCACTTCGTGTTTTAGGGATCATATTCCTTCCCTGAATGATTCCTCCTAGACTAGCAATCGCCCCAATTTGCTTCCTCACTAGTCCCTGGATTTCTTTCTCCAAATCTGCATGTGGAATTGCGGATGCGGGATGAGTAGGCGTGGAAAGAGTTATGAACGCAAATGGCATATGTCCTTTGAGAGTATCAGGGATACCGACTACGCAGCATTCAGTTATGAGGGAATGCGTTGAGATTGCTTGTTCGATTGCACCTTGTTGGTATTAGTTTTGTTGATATGAATGTTTTGATAGTAAGTGAGTCAAATATTGTGAAACAGAAAAGAAAAAAATTGAAAGAGGCGAGACGAGCGATCGAAAGAAATAAGAGACAAACCAGTACTAAAACGATGAGCTGCCACATTGATAATATCATCACTTCGACTCATAACACTAACCCAGCCCCCTTCATCTATAACACCCGCATCTCCCGTATCAATCCATTTCCCATCAAATCGCTTCATATATCCCTTATAGAATCTTTCTTCGTCATTCCATAGCGTTCTAAATCCTGTTGGTGCTAAAGGGATCCCAAGAACTATATTGCCCATTGTTCCGCGTGGAACTTCCTTGCCAGTATCATCTACAATGCGGACATCGAATCCCGGGAGAGGTTTCCCAGCACTCCCAGGCTTAATGGGAAGGACTGGTATGGTTTCATGGGTATGAGTACGAGATAATGCGCTTTGAGGCGAAAGTGCAATTCCGGTCATAGGACTTCCTGATTCCGATGACCACCAATTGTCAATTACATTAGCACCCTTTGCCGCGTATTTTGTGAGAAGCTCTTGATACATGGTGACGATACTCGGTTCACTTCTTTCGCCAGCAAGGAACAACGCACGGAAGTTCTTAAGTCCACCCTTTTCTCCAATTTCCCTAAATAATTTATTTTCCGGATCGTCGCGACGGATAGCTCGAAGAGCTGTTGGAGCTGTAAAGAGAGTATTGACTTTATATTCATCAATGATCCTCCAAAAAGTTCCCGCATTCGGCGTTCCTACTGGTTTTCCCTCAAAAAGGACAGTCGTGGCGCCAGCTAAGAGTGGTGCGTATAAAATATATGAATGTCCAACTACCCACCCAATATCGGATGCGCAAAATATTACATCTCCAGGTCCATGAATACCAAATACATAACGAATAGATAGATTTAAACCGACCGCATGACCACCCGCTTCTCGTAATACACCTTTAGGTAAACCGGTTGTTCCAGATGTATAGATGATGTAGAGACCATCTGTACTATTTATAGGTACACAATCTGCTTTAACTCCTCTGGAACCGGCACTTTTGACTAATCTTTGCCAATTCCTTTCGCCATTTTCCTTATTTGGATTCTCCCATCGTAGTTGTTCGCGTTGCCATATGATAGTTTTATTGGGTTTATGAGATGAGAGGGCAATGGCTTCTCGGATGAACGGTTGATATGATAGAGGAGGTTTGGTTCCATCGATTCCACAAGAGGCTGTGAGAATAGCTACTGGCTTAGAGGCTTCAATTCGTTGCGCTAAACTTGCTGGAGCAAATCCTCCAAAAACGACGGCATGAATAGCACCGAGACGAGATATTGCGAGGGTACCTATGAGAGCTGCGGGAATCATGGGCACTGTAATTGATTAGCTACTGTTTCTTCGAATGTGTCAATTTCATATGTATGTCCTTGAAACTTACTGTAAACCAGAACTACATCCCCTTTCCCCACCCCCTCCTCTCTCAAAACCCCCGCAAAAACTTCCACCTCCTTCAACAAAAGTTGATAGCTAATCTTCTCCTTACATCCTGTAACAGGACTATCCCATATAATCGCCGTTTTCTCTCCATTTCCTGCCAAAACATGTCTATCTACACAATTATAACAAGTATTTATTTCTCCATCCGCAAACCATTCCCAATGTTTATGCGAAGTACCTGACTTCAGCGTCTTTGTTTTCTCAGTCAGGATTTGGGTTGGTGGTTTATGCCAGTGCAAATGGGAAGCTTGTTTTGCCCAGAAGGATTGGGGATCGACGAGAGATTGAGATTGCACTTCGTCTTGGGGATGAAGAGGCATTTTGGTCTGCGGATTGATTGATTAGATATTAATTTGATGGTATAGGAAACTGAGAATTGATGGAAATATACTGACGATTGAATGTGCGGTTGTTATATTTCCAATCTCAAGCTACACGAACTGTATCCCATGTACCTAGGCACCGTCTAATACACTCTCAAATATTGTACGAATTTATCCCAAATGACTAATCTACTTTGAGCAATTCAAAGTCAACAGTTGCAGTATCGATTAAAAGTCTCCAGTAAATCAACAAGTCGAGTATCGAGATTCAAGCTTCGAGCTGAAAGAAAAAGAAAATATAAAGTGACATCAGAAACAAAACAAAACATACTTATCTCACTCATTCTTACCTACACACATAAATCTCACATACTACTACTTACCACACACCTTCTCTTTCGGTATCGCAACGGATAACATCGGACTGATGGCTATACTTACAAATAGCTTAGTTAATATGCTGCTTATAGGGGAGAATACTAAATCAATGATCATTGCTCCGAGTGAGATTTCGTAGATCCCCGCATCTAAGCTCTGAACTCTAATAGCCGAATTAGCTCTCCCCATTAACTTATAAGCTCGGTCCAAGGCTTATTTCTGGATGAGTGGATGCTGATGAGTCAGCAATGTTTTATTTCATTTTTCAAAAAGGTATCTAGCTCGACTTTAGGTATTTTGATGAGGATTCTTTGCAAAGCCCTCTTTTTACTCTCGCACGTGAAAATAAAGTGGTGAGCTAGTCAGGTAAATATATGTAAGTATTCAGGCTGCGTCTCTTATTGGCAAGCCGGATGAAAACCAACATTTCGGTTGGTATTTAGCTTGGCGCTCATTCAACAAAAAATGGCTCGAGACAAAACTACTAAGGGAAGCGAATCAAGAAATCACAAAGTTGATCTATGCATTGTATTACTTATAGGAAAATGAGATCAATGTACATTTATTTTATGTAGATATTGTATGATACTTTTCTCTATCGAGACTCTCACAATACCATCTCGTGTGTATTGATCTATCTATCTTCCATCCCACCTTCTTCCCACCTTCCCCAGCACCGTATCTTATCCTCTCTCGTAACATTCCACTTCAACCCTCTCCACTGCTCTCTACACCTCCCTCCATATCCCACGAAAACACATCCCCCGATCCCCAACATTTAGAATAGAACAGAGAGTACTGTAAACATCCCATGCAAAGCCGTAGCTAGAAAACGAAAGTCAAGAAAGGGGTATCCGATTATCCTCCCACTTCAATACAAAGCGCAGAGGATATCCAACAAAAAGTGTAGTGCCTATAAAAAACAGAAAAGACAAAAGTAGCTAAGTACGAGAAAGTAAAAAAGAGAAAAAGGAAAAGAGCCTGCTGGCTAGCAGAATATTGTAGAATATACAAAAACATTACTGGTAAATGTATCCCATCGATATCAATCGAGGTGATGTCTGTTGTGTTGGCGCGAGCCTGATGTTTCCACTTCTTGGACAAAGAAATTCCCCAGCTCCAGAAATGGCCATTTCCTTCCTGCCATAATCTCCTGATGCTCCTCAAGGTTCCAACTGGCCTCCTCGTGCCAAGCCTTGTGAAGTTCATCCCTTTCCACCACCCATCCAATCCACCAGACCAGACCAAGCCGTTCCCACCCCATCCCATCCCAAACTCAAGAAAATATAATGAATGTATAGGTAGTACCCTTTAAAAGACTACAACCCGATAGTGTGAGTTGCCTGCGTGAGTGACAAGATTAAAAATTGCTGAAAGGATCCTCTCTAGAGTCTCTTCCATGTCTTTCTGATCTTTCTTCTAACTCATGATGGCCATATTCTTCTTCTTCTCCAGCAGTTCTACTTCCGCTGTACCAATCTTCAATTGCTCTCCCACCAAAGCCACCTCGACTAACACCAAAAGATTCCTTGTTTCTATTTCTTCTGGTTCCATCCCTGCTGCGTCGACGCTGCAAACTGATCATATCCATTTCGTCTTGTTCGTCGGGAAAATCATCAAATCTCGTAACACCTAGTGGAGAAATAAAAGCTTCCATTCGCATCGTTCCTACCGCATCGAAGAAATTATTTACAACAGCTCCTGGACGTGCACTGGCATCAGAAGTGCGAATAGATGAGCGACTACTAGGTCCATTGTATCCTGTCACCGAAGAGGGCTGAGAATAAGAGCTGTGGTTCTCGGAGGAGCCTGTTGTTCTATCACTCATACCTGCAGTGCTATTGGTAGGTATATGACCAGCACTGAAACCTCTGAAAGAAAGAGGAGGTGGTATATGTGAGCCAGTATTACTGCGCTTCCTGCCATGACCACCCATTCCTCTTTCGGAAAAACGGGGTACGAAGGGTGCCTCTGCAGGATCAGAGCGTACCGAGTATGAATTCGTATGAAATGATTCATTGTCGCGAACGCTCGTGTTTGTGTCGGTTTGTTGAGAAGATGAATAATTTGATGCAGGACCAGTACGATTGAAAGCATTTTTCCCCTTGGCAATCTTGATGGAGTCTCGAATCTTGTGAGTTTTTTGCATACGATCGGGCTTCTGAAAGTCGGGTAATGGAGGAGCTTTGGTAGACAAGGTTTGTGCAGGATGGGGTGTGATAACATCGGGTACAGCCTGTGACGAATGTGCGAGGAATGATAGAGCAGTAAGCCAGATATAGTGTCGTTCTCGTGAAATAGCAGTGAACTTGAGGGCACGTGCTGGTGTAAGGATGAGGATTGAGCGATCAAAAACTCCTCCAGATCCCTTTGGTGGTGCATTGTCATCTTTGACATCCAACACGGATTGAATTGTTACTATGAAAGTTAGTATGATCGGGGAACAGAACGTTTTAAACTTACATTTCCTTCCAGTTTTGCCCAACAGTGCAGATCCAGACGTGGGTTGTTTACTGCTCCACATTACAGCACGCTCGTAAGGCGCGAGCCAAACCCATCGTTTATGACGAGCGCCGTTAGTAGCATTGTCCCCATCTTGATCGGACATTCCGAAGGACTTGCGTCTTCTAACGTATTTGAACATCCACTCTCCAACCATTGTTTGAGCAATAGCGTCTACTACAGTCGTAGCTTGGTTGGCACTTTGGGTATCAGTAATAACCGATGATCCAGCAGTGTTCGTAGTGAACGCGGTGTTTGTGGTCGATAATTGCTGTCTATGCATTCTATAACGACCGCTACCATTGTCCCTCGAGAACCGCGGCGTAGTGATATCGTTATTGGGGAGTGGTGGCAAGCCAGGACTCTCGGGATCGAGAGTTGGTGACATGGGCGGTGATCTGCTTTCGGAACGTCGTGGAGCACGCCTACCCTTTGTGATAGCAGCTGCGGATCGAACTTTCCTAACACTGCCAGTTCGGCCAACACTACCAGCTCGTTTAATACTACCAGCTCGATAGGGCTTTGATCCTCTACCGTGACTAGGACTTCTATTGCCATCGCTGGGTGCGCTGGCAGCATTTCCAGGTCTACGGGAGCTCGCTCTAGTAGGTATCGGAAATGGGGGTGCAACCTCTTCGGCCGCTCCAGAGCTACCAGGTCGGGGACGGTGAGCATTCACACCACTTTGAATAAGAGCTGAACGATGTAATTGAGCTGGTTTAGCCATTGAAATGATTGGTAAAGGATGACCTAGAGTCCGGGCGGCTTTGTTGGATATCCTAGGTGGCAACTCCAATATTTCTTCATCGAATTGATCATCTGCTTCATTATCCAAATTGGAAGGAATCCTGATAGATAAAATATTAGGAATTTCCGTCTTTTGTGGAACTGATCTTAGGACTTGTGATATTTTCTTAACATCCCTCTTTGTTGCGCTTGGAGCGGAAAGTGCGGTTCTGAAGTCATTGTCGCTAACATCACCATCATCAAACTCATCAACCTCATCAGAACTTGCACCATCAAAGCCTGCGAAGAGACTACTGATGCGATGTGGCCTTCTAATCTGTCCTCTGTCCTTTGCCAGAGGCCCATCGTCATTATTACCTGGATAAGCATCTCTTGTCTCCATTACAGGCGGCGATGATGGGAGCGTTGTTATACTGCGTTGACTGCTCTGGCGACGGGGATTCTTAGGAGGAAGTGTATCTGGAATTGGCGAGTACTGAAGACCATCGGGTTTCAAATCGGGTGATGGAGGGCTAGATGATATGATAGATGGGTGAAGGTGAGCTGGAAGATTATTCAAGCGTTGAGCGACCCTGATCTCTTCTGTTTGTATAGCCATTGATCTTGTTGAAATGGGTGCTGAAATTGAAACCTGACAGCCTACATCTTTCGAGAATTGCGGCAACAAAGACTCGCGAGGCGTTGCTGGAGCTGAGGAAGGCGGATGTAATTGAATTAATGGAATGGGTATCGGTGGTGGGACTCGTTTTGGGGAAGTTGGTGATGTGTCGCGGGTTTCGATTTCAGCTTCTGTTTGAGTGGAGGTAGAAGTCATCTTATTCTCCTCTTTGATAGGCATAAATTGGGAAGGTGGTGGTGGTGGTGCTCGTGTTGGAGAAACTGGTGTTCGTGGGGGGCTGAGAGGTTCATCTACAGTCTGTGATGCCGAAGAGATCATAGAACTCTTAGGAGGCTCAATGACCAAAGGAGGATTTGTATACACACGCTTTCTTCGCTGATTCGCTCCAACCTCCCAGTCTTTACTCGCTATCTCAACTGAGGGCTGTTCCTCAAATTTGTGGGAGATTTCTGTCTCAACTAACACTGTTGGCTCAATAACAGAAACTATCTCAATTACTGGTGAAAGTTTGGGGGATGGTGGAGGGGAGTACTGAATGCCAGTGTCGACGTATTGAAACGTTGGTTTAGGTGCAGTCTCATCATCTTCTGAGATGCCTCCTTCTAACCTCTCGAGAACGGTTTGGTTGAGTAATGATTTACCTCGGGTAATGCTTCCAGGTCGCTTCATACTGTCACCACTCTGGTTCCTACGGTGAGTGCGGAATAGGATACTTTCACGACTTTGAGTTCGATGATGTTTTTCTGGGGATGACATGAGACTGTCACGTCCGCCGTCATAATCAGTCTCGCTTTCGTCGAGATCCAATTCATCAGCAAGGCTCAGACCATTCCCTTTCGTGACTCCATATCCATTAGGTCCATTGAGCATCGAGAATCGTAAACTATTGGTTAAACTCATTGTTCGAACACTACCACCATCACTCTCGTTTCCAATGTCTTTATCTTCTGGGTTGGTTCCTTGTGGTTGGTTCTTTGAACGACTGGCTTCATAGGCGGCGACCTCATCCAAGACTGTCTTGAGTCTGTTTTCGGAAACATGAATCTTTACTTCCAGCTTTCTCCTCTCTTCATCCCAGTTGTCCTTGTCGTTTGCCCAAAGATTCTGTACGCGATCCACTTCTTCATCTCGACTTTTGAGTTTTTTCTGAACGGTCTCCAATCGACGGCGCATCTCTGAAGTAGTTTCGACTGCTTCATCTCGCTCCTTTGCCAATTCAGATAAAGCCGATGAGGTTCCACCTTCTAATAGAGCCAGTTGACGTTTCAAAGAACGGCTTTCCTTTGTCGTGTCTGCAAGACGATCTTGTAAAGATTCATGTTCTCCTCGAGTGTCATGAAGTGCCTCTTCCAAGCTCTCAATCGTTCTGATTTTCTCTTCCTGGTCCCTACGTAAGGTTAAAATTTCAGCAACCAAATTAGCGTGCAAAGTTGGGGTAAATCGTCTTGGGTCGAGAATAGAAATCCTGCTTATCCTATTAGTATTCAACTTAGCACCGAAGATCATTTTGCTTCTTACGTTTCATCGTTAGTTACGTCAAGAGAACAACTCATACGCTTCTCTCCTTGGGGTAGCGGTGGTGGCGAAGAAGATGGTCCTGGAGATACCGATTTTTGTCTCGAAGAACGTCTTGAGCGGTTTGATCGATTTGAGCGAATGGATGGCGCTGGGGTTCTGTAAGGTGTATCTGTTGGAGGAGGGAGGTGATATTGAGCTGCTACCGCGAACTCATCCTCAGTTTCCCATCCATTGTCCCTCATCATGATTGACGATGTGTTTGTCTAGTCTTGGGAAGGAGAAAGGAACAAGATTTCGATCAAACTTGGACATCCATGAACCACCTTTGAATCTAGTGAATTACTGCATTAAGAAAACTGATGCTTTTTCGATGGTGTGTTTTCCAATATTCACTTGACTTGATCAAAGCTCGGATAATCCTTGGGTATATTCACGAGATACTATAAGCTTTGTATGGAGTATGGGGAAACTCGAGATCCTTGTGGGGATAGTTGAGATAATTTCGAGACGCGTAGTTTTCAAATTGTAAGGGGGTCGCTTTGATAAAATATAATCAATTAGATGTAATGTTTGACCAGGTCCAGGATACCTTGTTTCGAGGCTATATGAAGCTTTAAATGGGACGATTCTTGAGAACTGCTCTAAATGTGCCCAAACTCAGCTTGCTTAAGTGAATACCCTATGAAATGGAAAAAAAAAGCAAAGAAAAGTATAATTGTTTCCAAATAATGATACTAAATTGAAAATGACCCATTAGTATGGATTGGAAGACAAAGTTGACCCAACGAATAAATCTTCTAACTCCCATATACCAAACGGACAAATCCTCGGCGCATACCTTTTTCTAAGACATCGATCAACATGCGTATATATATCTGTTGCAATATGTTGATCAGGCAGTTATTCTATAACAGTTGGATCCGTCCCGTAGTTTCCTTGCTTCACTGCTTATGACAGAATTTTATGACTAGTAGTTCATGTCGAATGTACTTCAGCCTCAAATGTTTGAGGTACGCCAGGTTTTGGGGCTTGAGACAAAAAAAAAGATGAAAGTAGTGAAGGGCGACGTTGAATTTCCGGGTGAGGCTGGAGTTCTGTTGCTGGAGAAAGACACCAATTAGCATTGCTTCATGGCAATCGCATGTTTTCCAAGCTACCACTGCATCTTCTTAGACATCTTGTTTCGAGAGCTCGGATTGGTAGTATGGCTGCGGGATGGTACAAAAGTACAAGGAGTACTCACCGTATATCTGGTTGCGCGACGTCAAAAGGAAATATGTAACGATGATGGAAAGTCTTCTGCTTCTACCTTTTCGATTGTGTTCTTTTCCTCCAGTCCAATTGGAGTTGTCCCACTCTGAAACCAGGCAAATACACGACAGTCGGAGCAATAGAAACCTAACGATACTGCCGCATCGGTTTGAATCGAATCTCAAATATTGTATATACAAGCAAGAAGGAAAGCAAAGGAAGTGAGGATCCACGAGATTCAAGAACACACGGACACGGACTATACCCTACGCTTCAGTTATGGATATGGATATGCCATGTGGATGTGATTCCATGGGTAGCAACAACCGTCAAGGCACATACTTTCGTAGAAGTTTCGGAGCTCCATAGGTAAGAAAGTTAACCCAGGGCCAATCTGAAGGGACCCTTCGACTTGACTGAGGTTGATGGTCTTGACTCTTGCGTCCCCTGATTGATTGACTAGCTAGGATTGGTTCTCGAAAGGTTTGATAGGATCAAAGTATTATGCAAGGATTTCGATATAAAACTGCAAGTCAAGATGAGAAGATGGATCAGACTAAGGATTAGTATGGTTTAGTGGAATATGCATGGGATAGTGGCGGGGATTTCATATCGAGGAAATTGAAGTGGATAATTTGGTGAGGCGTCCAGTCAGGGGCTTGAACATCATTTGCGCGATGCGATGTTTTTGGTCTCTTTCTTTTGCTGCATTTTCTTTCTCTTTTCTTTTCTTTTTCCGGGTAGAACTGCAGAAAAGATTATTTAAACCGAGGTGTAATAAGACCCGGGTTCAAATGATATGCATTCTCGAGTGTAAACTTGCCCTTGCCCTGAGAAAATGCAAGATCTGTCTGTGTGGTGGTGGTGGTGGTGGTGGTGGTAGAGAATCCGGAGCATAGTTATCGACTACGTCTAGTCTCCCGTCTTCCGTTCACGTTTTTATAATGTCAAGAGCATCTAGAACCCAGTACCTAGCTAGACGGTTGGCTTGAACGAGTATAAGATTTCCATGTTATTACCTATTTCAAGGCATCTCATGTTCATCTGGGTATGATTTGCCACTGGGTGTTGGGTACAGACAGCAATCGATATACCGGTACGGAGACTGAGTACTCACTGCGTCGCTTTGATGCTTTGATCACCCTCTCGTCTGTCCAGAGGTAGCTAATTAACGACTCCATTCTGATTTCCACTTGAAAGCTGTATTATTTATTTTGATTCCAAACTTGGTGAGCATCGAGGATCTGTCACTGGGTATGTCATATCACGAAAAGAGATGGGCAAAAACTCTAAGGAAATTGCGATACGAATTGGTTGTGGCTACAATACACACCACGTAGGAGTTCATTCACACCATAACCATCTCGAATACAAAGGAAGAATCTTGGAAGATACTCGGCTTCAAATTCAAGAAAAATACGAATTGGAAGTCAATTGATAAGCGTACCAAACTCATCAAGCTGCAAATCTTTCAATATCATCATCGATTGGATGAGGATCAATAAGAATAATCTCATACCTGGCAGATTCATATCTACCGTCTGACCAACATAAGCCAATTATCATGTATACAACCCTCAGAGTCACAACCTTTACAGGCTTTCGGAAACCATCCGTCGACAAGGTTCACTGAGAGTATTGTTCGAGTACAAATCTAATCTAATCGTAAGCTCAATATTCATTCGATTGGCTGAGTTGGCAACTTTAATAAAAGTTCAACCGTTGGACTTCCAGCCAGGATTCTGTAAATCTACCCGTCAATCACCTCTTGACCACTTTACCACTCTATCCATGCCGGTACTTACACAATGTCTTTCTCTTTAACTCGTCCATAGAATACGTTTAATCTATCTCATATGTACAGTGTAGCATCGACATTTACAGCCTAAGAAACAACCTTACCAGCACATCAAAAGTTCTTCAACCCAATATCACATACCAAAGACATATTGGGAGTGAGAACCCGGTTAATATGTTGATCACAATTATAACTTACCAAGCTCAGCATCATAAAAGCAAATGGTCCTCACATAAAATTGTCTCTCCAGTCTAATACGAATAGGTCTTGGTTTAGTACGGAGTTATACCTTTCAATTCTAGTGGCCCGTCCCGGATAGTTTAGAATTGCTCTAAATGTAGTTTGTTCGCTACCAAAGCATCCAAAGTTTCGCATCTAACGGATAAGACTCGGAGACTTCCAACTCTCCATGGACCCGTGCTTGCCAGAACGTATGCAACTCCGCTGCTAAGAAAACCAGCTTAGTCCTCATGTAGTTTATCCTCTTGTGGTATGTGCATTTAGCTTCGGAGTTGTGTACTTTTTGGCGGGACGAGTATGATATAATGAACCATGACGGGCCCGCGACTTGAGAATCCGAAATTCTAGCTCTCCTGTCTTTCTTGACAATGATCTTTACGACTATGTACATACATACATACATACATACATACAGGCTCTAGGGTAATAATTACTCGGTTCAAATAACAAACTCGTGGGGCATCGGGATTCCCGAGGGTGACCGGCTCCCTCCCTTTCAATCCCCCTATCGTCATTTCCATCAGACCCGGGCATTTGGGTCGCATCAATGTATCTAACTAAGTTTTCTGTAAGCCACTCCGTATCTTTCGAAAACAAAGACAATAGGTGGAGTCATGAATCTCGATAAATGACCGACAACCTCAATAATTTCGATTCGAGAAGCCGGAAGAGCTCGAGACTTGTCTATATCTCTCTTAGTCCCCTAGGTTATTAATACTCCGTACATGTCTTTCCTTCCAACATCCACCTAGTAACGGTGTTACCAAACTTTTTCAAGTGAGGTTGAACCGTTCAATCTAGACAAATTGGATTTGATTATACCCTTAGGAGATAATTTAAGGAAATAATTTATTGAGCCCTAGGCACAGGCTCGGGATATCCATCTTGGAAGTACCTACGTATTCCAAGTCACACTTCCATCACTGCATACAGCACAGAGCACGACAGGCACAAGAAAATCTTTTCCCCGGCCGTGCAACTTCAGGTACTGCACAGTGATGGTGTGATATGTTGGGCATCACATCCTGTAGGTATGCTTAGAACATGCGATTCCCCGGGGTGCATTAAGAGTGGAGTGCAGAGGATTGGTATATCGATTGATGGTATGGTACGAGAATATATTTCAGCTAGCATTGCAGCCACGATTTGTATGGTACCTAGACAAATAAGAAGCTTGAGATTAGGAGAACATAAACATGAAACACACCTTGGTTTTCTTGAACAGCTCTTGGATGGTTCACGCACCAACAAATTTGGAACTTTGTTCATCTCTTTTATAACTAACATTTAGCACCAAAGTCTAGGACAAGGTTTCATAAAATCCCTAGATTGACATGATGAACTCTATTATTTCTAACAATACCATCCATGATCTATCCATGTGCGAACTGCCAAGGCACGTGCAAGGTTCTTGCTTACTTGCTATCAATGATCGTTATCAAAACTTCTCAAGATGTATATCACACAAACCAGATCTCCCACACGCATTACTGTGCACCGACAATGCAATCTTATGCTTGAAACTTATCCTCCTTTCATTCGCTACCCGTACGAACCAATGGACATACACACACGGATGATGGATCTCAATTGCTTCCGTTGCGCTTTCTTTCCATCTAGCTTCACGAATTCAAAGTGGTCCTTGGTGTGATGTACAGAGATCTTGATTTTTGTCTTCTTGCTCCAATAATTGATCGACACGAGGAGAGGATCCGAGAAAGAATTATTGAGTGGTTGGTTAAGCTTCCCTTTTCTTCTTCCTTGAGTTTCCTGACCTCGGGAGGAAGTTCCCGAGCATGAAAGAATGGATGAAACATCAGGAAGAATGTCTTTCATCCATCAAATCACCTCGTTCCATTCTCCTGGCCTCTGCATCCAGACTTCGTATATTTAAATATCACCAAAACTGCCGGGTGTTTTGAATAGCGTTACAAGGACACGCATTCATATATTGGTACATGTCTTCATCTTGTATCACTTTCCTCAATGTCCATTACCTCCGTGGATAGATCTTCAAGGACTTTCTTCAATAAATCGTTCGAATTATCAGAAACAAAACAGACCGTATAATACAACCTCGGAATCTCTTGCCTTCTCTCGTCAAAGGCAACTTACCATGGCAGGGAACCATTTCTTCCTCCCTTGCCGTCATTATATCTGTACACCAACCAGCGGCTCCTCCGAAATTGAGGATAACCGTTTGAGTAACCGTATCCGTGCAGCACGATAACTCCCAACTCCCGTTCGTTCTCCTCATGCAAATGCATATTTCTCCACCTCGGCATTAGGGGAAAGCGGTTGCCATGCAATACATCCACCAATACCTTTTTTTTGCATCCACACTATAATTTTGTACCTGCTGCATCGTATTGTACCTGTATGTTTCTGTCCTGAAGAATTCTGTGGTAGTATCTACAGTTAAAGATATCAAGAGGGAAGTTCCTCCGAACGAGAATGAATCACTTTTTTTTTACCCTCAATACAGCATTTCCCGATCAATCGCCTCCGATAGACTATTAGGATTTAGATTAAAGTACCCTGGTTCTTCGAGCCTCAATTTGAGGATTCAACGTCACATTCACCACCATTGTCTCGCTCGGAGATTTCTTACGGGTTGAGGGTAAGTCCGTGGTTTTATTTGGAAACACCTAGGTACTTGTCCAATACAATGACGATACCAGACTATACATTTTTACGGAGTATTCAAAAGGCCACGTACCGGTATGAGCGCAAGAAAAATCATAGGTAGAGGTTTTGGAAGCACAAAGGTTAAATTCTAGGATGCAAAATTGACAAGGTACGGAGTACATTGAAGGATACCCGGTGGTACGAATGAGTTGGTTGAAGTGAATGGACTGGATACTCAGATGCATGTATTGAAACGTATCTCGTCACTGTCACATATACACATCAGCATATGCCAGCTGTTCATCAGATTCCACCAAACATAGATGAGTTTCTTGGGAGAAGTTATCAGAGGTTTGGAACGCAGGGTCAAGACCTGATATCCTTGGATTTTTGGACCTGTAACCCTCGTTTACATAGTCCTACTTCAAAGGCAGACACATTATTTTGCAAATTGCAATAGCTACTAAGCTCCTCCCATTATTACAGTCTAGATGTTCAATCAAACTCTCAGCTCCCGAAGGCCCTCCAATCGATTTCCCCGAGGTAAATTCGCCTCCATTCACCTTTCCACATCGATAGTCCTGGGACTCTCTCTTGATTTCTCTCAGTTGTCACTGCTAGATCCCATCCAGTCTTCAGCTCGAGTACAAGCCCTCTTCGCTGTAAACCCAACAGTCTTTGAGCCAACCTCCCAACTCACAATCCCAAATCTACCATGAAGAATTTGTCACTTCATCTTCCTGTTTTTCACCCGATTCAAAAGCTCAAGTGAGTCTTATAATCACGCATACAATAATCTCATTCGTCCCGTCTTCACAGAAATTAGGGTTACAGACTCCCAATTCTTGACCCCTTCACGAAGTCCATGGGGCATTCACAACGTATTCCATTGAGATTTGCTAGATATGCCTATACCTTCCAGTGCCCATGCTATTGCGGCCTTTGTCTGCCATGATAGTATTCACAACACATCGATCTTATATCTCTTGTCTCAATCTACCTTCTATCTTGCAGTATATATCAAATTGGATGAGGAAGATTTATTACAGAAAGTACTTTCTTCTCCCACCAGAGTCGCAAGAATCTTGAATGGGTACATAAGTACCTAGAATGTAATTCGGGAAGATGGGAAGTAGATTATATAGTAGTCCACCAGTGTGCGCATGGATCGATGGGACACTTCCTAACTTTCAAAAATTTTGATAAGTCCATTCTTCAATTGTTTGATATCAAAACTCATATTTTGATTATTTTGTATCTAATGAATGATTGTAATAACTTCCAAGACATCTAATTCCATATCCCAGGAGATATTCACAAGTCCATTTTGGTAGTGTCCCGTCAATCCATACCTTCAATGGTGGTTTACCCAATTATTTACATTATCAATCAAATTCCCAATTCTTCATCTCCGCACCCAGAGTATGCAGAATTATTACCTCTTGAATCCAGATCGATCCCCATTCATTAGAACTCCACCGTATATCTCCTGTATTTTAGAGAAACGTGTAGAAGATAGCATGATGAGAGCGGAATATCTCCATACCCCAGCACATTATATTACAGTACATTACATTATACCTACCCCACCATCCCCAGTAACCAGTAACACTCCATAAATCAGCAGGCTGAAGCTAAGGTACCCCGCAACCCCCCCTCTCCAAAAGATACTAAACTTTATCAACTTCTTCATGGAACATCTCACGCAGTACTTGTTTATATTACAACGCATCCTATCCTACTTTATATTATAAATCCTCATATCACATCACATCATCTCATATTATTATTTTGATTAAAATTGCAAATTAAACCCCCCAAAAAAAAACAATATCAAACCCGGTTTGGTGAATCAAGTAGGTTGGAAAGAGAGCTCTGAAGAGATGTGATTTGATTTGAGTGCTTGAGGTAAGATGGAGATAAGATGGAGATCTTGAATAATGTATCTATGCGAAGAGAAGAGAAGAGGAGAAGAGGAGAAAATTGAATTTGAGAGAAAGGAGAAGAGGAAAAGAGGAAAAGAAAATAAAAAGAAAGTTGAATTTGAGAATAAAATATCTACCAAATCTACCAAATCTATCAAGCAAAAAAGAGGAAACAGAAGAAGGAGAAGAAGGAGAAGAAGAAGAAGAAGAAGAAGAAGAAGAAGAAGAAGAAGAAGAAGAAACGATGGAAATTTGAAAATAGGAAAAGAGGCAAAATCACAAAGATTTGAATTTCATTACTTACCTACTAACATAACTAATATTCATAACCCATATACACAATGCATACATACATACAACACAACACACACATATCCCATTCCATTCCATTCCATCCCATTTCACTCCACCAATAACTAACTCCCCCCCCCTTCATATTTCAAATCTCCAAACCTCTATATCCATCTCCAATCTCCAATCTCCAATCTCCAAACCTCTACATCCATCTCCAATTCCCAATCTCCAATCGCCTCCGCATACTCACCTCACCCAACTTCCCCTCTACAATATCTCCAACCTTTTCGATTCAGGTCTAGAATGCATACCGAGGAGTTTGAAAAAAGAGAGATGTAAGTCTTATATAGATACCTACACAAACAAAACAGACCAACATCTCATCCTCATCCTCATTCTCATCCTTATTCTTATCCTCAAACCCACAACTCACAATCTCAATCTCAACCTCATTCTCAATCTCACTCTCACCAAAGCACACAACAAAAACAACAACAGCACCGATGATAATCACCCTTTTCAATTCATATCATTTCACATCTATAAATATGTATGTATGTATGCAATTGAGCGCAGCTCAGCTCAGCTCATCCACACCGATCCACACCTCCCCATTCATTCATATCCACTGCATCGAGTTCCTCACCTCCATTCTCCCATCTACCCTACTGAGATCTCTCCCTCCCTCCCTCTCAAACTTCCATCCCTCCATATTAAATCTCCTCTCTCAAAAGCTAAACACAAGAAGCATATACACCACACACATACATCATTTCGGAAAAAAGTAAAGAGCAAGAAACAAAAAAAACCAAGAGGTATCTATCCATTTTCATCATAATGTCATCATATCTCTCCCTTTCATAGCATGAAATCCCAATTCATATCATATCCATTGAGAGCGAAATGCGCAAGCCCAACAAATCATCAGACCATCCCTTCTCCCATCACCATCATCATGACCTCCACCCATGTTCCTCGTCCTCTCATCACCCCACCCCGTAAGAAATCCATTCCTCCATGCCGAGCCCTCATTCAGCCCATTCAACCAAATCCAAATATTCGCAAAAGTATTATTATTTCGTATTGTTGTTGTTTTATTTTGTTCCTGTTATTGTAACGGGGGGTATTCTAAGTAATTCGCTAACACATCGCTCGCAACACACGCCCAATCTTTTCATTCACTTAAAAAGTTTCTGACTCGCCACTATGATTGCTGGCAATACTACCAAATGTATCTAAGGATCTATTAGCATATAACCCAAATAAAATCGGATTGATTCACATACTTCTCTTAACATTTCTTCTAATAACTGTCTCATCCCTACTCAATTCCCCACTCTTACTAGCCACACTCATACTCCTTGGACCAGTAGGTTTTCTCGTTGGAACACCCAAAGCGCCGCTCAATCTTCTAGAAGCAGATTGAGTATTGTCATCCCCATTATCGTCTTGCAAATGTTCATTACTCAAAGGACTTGGTTTTGCAGATTTGTTACGAATGTTGAGTGGCTTCTCAGGCACTATTGGTTCCTTGGGAGGTCTGGCAGGAGCTTGACCTGAAGCAGAACGATCTGAATATCCACCATCGGAGATGGGTGAGAGTCTTCCTTCGGTATTAGTTGTTGCTTGACTATAACGGTGGTTTGCGTTAGGTGGTAAACGATTGATGCTAGTTGATGAGCCCCAATTGATGGATGAAGGGGACATTGGTGGAGGTTGATCAAAGTTTTGAGCTTGTGATTCGAGATGAGTTTGGTAACGGTGTGTTGGACCTTGACGAGGTTGTGGATGTTGAAGGTTCAATGAATTTCGATGAGCTTTATATTTCGGATCTTCGACACCTGGCAAGACACCAGGTAGAAGACTGAGAGGAATCTCCTCGTTCAAAAATTGTTGATGAAGTTGTTCTGAAGAAAAGCCAGAGTGTAATTTATCATCAGATCTAGCGAGGGATCTAACAGATCTGGGGGTGGCAGGTGATTCAACACGTGTAGGCTCAATGAACTTATCATGATCATAATCTCGCTCTCGATCTTGATCAGTTTGTTCTTGTTCGGTTTGATATGTGCCAAGTCCGGAATCCGATCTTGATGGAGGTGAATTGTAATGTTCAGGCTCCTTACTACCACTCTTGCGACCACTATTTCGGAAACCTTTAAACACTGTTGATGCGGTAGTCTCAGACCATCGAGATACTTTAGGAATCCAACCAGAAGAACTACTTGACTTGTGTTTCTTGTTCTTATCCGTCTCAGTCCGAGGAGTATTGTCATTGCTTAAAGAGCCAGATGCCTTGTATTGTTGAGGAGGTGTGTCCAATGGTAGAGACTCTCCACGTTCACGGAAAGTCTCACGAGTTGGAGTGAGAACATCTGCATCATTCTCGAATTGGTTGTTGAGAATATCCTGCTCGTGTGGACTGAGCTCATCCTCATCCTCATCTTCGTCATCTTCAGGTACTGTACTGATTCGATGATCCGAAAATTTACGTCCATCAAATCCTCGGTTTGTGTTGCGAGATTGGGAGGGTTGGATGGAAAGGGGTCCAGATTGACTTCCATGACTTGCAGTGGAAGTACCGGCATTGCCCTCAGGTACATAACCACGATCTTGTTCAGAGCGTCCTTCAGGGAAATCGTCATAATCCAAAGTACCATTCTGAAGACCTTGAGCAACCTTAAGGCCTTCAACATCCCCAAGTAATTGAACTAGCATATCTTCAATCTTTCCAAGATCATTTGTACTTCTCTTGCTTAGACCTTTCAAAGCTCGGCGGAAAACATTTCTTCGCTTCGTAGGAAGATCTTCATACAGCTCGGCGGATCTGATTGAGCGAGGTGCACTTTGTGGTAGAGGTCGTGGCCCATTGATGACTTTCTGAACCGACTTTTCAGTGTTACCTTGTACTTCTGTGATAATGACATCTTCAGTATCGGCAAGCAATCTCTTCATATCCTCGAAAGAATTTCTCATTTCGGCAGCGGCTCGAACAAGAGTGACGAGAATTTCTGTGTCGCGTGCGCTACGTTGAGCATCACGAACAGTGAGATGATCCATCAAAGCAACGATATCCTTGGATTGAATGCGATCAATACCGTTACCAGTTGAACTATCATATAATGGAGATCCCATTCCTTGTGACATACCACTGAGATGTCGAGAGTGACCAGGACGGAATTGGTCACCGTTCAATGCATCTGTTGCATTTCCTAGTTCATGATCCGTGAAGTCCACTCCCTTTCCTTTATTGACATGCTGTTCTGGAGTCTGGCCGCCAGCAGAACGAGCATTGGGAGCTGATGAGATGTATCCCTCATCCTTGTGTAAGCCGTTTGGACTACCAGCATAGAGCTTCTCGTTGTATGCTCGATTGGCATTTTGGAAACCAGCTTGATTCAAAAGTTCTCGATCAAGGCCGGTACCATTACCGAGAGCGGCAATTGGACTTGTATCTTCATATGGATTTGTAATGAGGGTATCACGCTTTCTTTCTCCAGAAGTTCTTCCCCACTCATCCTCATTCTCGCCACTGACCTCTCTGCTGTGGCCAGCCAAAGCAGCAGAAACTCCTGCGCCAGTAGCGGCATCAATTAATGCAGCTTCTGCTTCATGGAGAGCAGATGCAGAGTCAGAGCTTTGTGTTCGCTTAGCTTGTGGGGGAGTAACTTGATTTGGCCAGTGATCACGACTTCCTTGTTGTGTACCGCCAATTGGCCCTTGAATGATGGATGGGTTTGTTGTAACTTCTGATGCATCATCTCCATAACCAATCTCAGGCATTGGGTCATGCATATCTGGAAGACCACTTGCAGACATCTTAGGTTGATCAGTCAATTGGCGGATTTCGCTAAGGTTGTCAATACTGTGGCGAGGAGAAGAGAGTTTCTGCCCGTCTGATGTACGATCCTTGAAAGACTTCTGTAATGGCGCTCCAGTGTCTTCTTTGCGTTCCTCATACTTGAGATTGTCTGCATCATTATTGTTGCTCATTCTTTCACGGGCCTTGGCCAATAGTGCTGCAGCTGCAGCTCCCAGCGCGCCAGCTCCAAGCTTCTCCTTGGTATTTGACTTGGACATCTCGACCTTTCTTCCATTCTCATCGATATCATACTCCTTGTCATACTTCGTAGGGCTCTGTGATTTTGCGGGGCTATCGCCACGGCTTGTAAAGTTTCTTTCAGACTCATCGTCGAAAGAATCGTAGGAAGCCTTGCGATTAACCTGGCTACTGCTTCCTGGGTATGAGTTAGTAGCGGTGGTGACTTCAGAAGCATTAACCAATGAAGCAACATGTGATTCGACTCCCATAGGTGTATTGACGAAATTTGGCTTCCCACCAACACCTTGAATATTCTGACCAGTTGAGACATCTCGAGCATCAAAGCTATCGTCGGTAAAGTTGGTCAATCGTTTGTTTTCAAGGCTCAATTCGGAGTCGAAGTCGCGATTTCGGTCATTCTCCTGATGCTGCTCTTCCCAGTATTGGACATCTCCATCTTGGGTAAGCTCTGAATCGGACAGTCCACCTGTTCGAACTTCCGAAAAGTCATGACGGCTCTGAATGTTTTCAGAGGACTCAAGTGACTTCATGGACTGGTTGTGCTGAGCAGTCTTTGCCAATGAGGAGTATGACGCGGTGCTCTGAGTCAACCTGGAGTCTCGATGATCTTGGAGTGGCCCGTCTTCGTTTTCGGTATAGCCTGAGACACTCTGGATTGGACTCAAACCACGTCTTTCATGGCCGTAAGGAACGTATCTGAGTGGAGGAGGTACTTCCTGGGTGTTTTGGTAATAAGGATGTTGCGGCTCGGCCTCAAGCAGTTCTGAATCTTCATCATCAGGGGTATCTTGTTCATTGTGATGATGAATTGCTGCCAAACCAGCACCAGCGGCAGCACCAGCGGTAGCACCAGCGAGACCAGCTTTAACTGTATTGGAGTGACCTCCGTTGTGTTCCTCTGAAACCATTGAATCGTCGAGATCGGGATCGTGGAGTTCCCGCATGGGTACTTTTCTTCCATTTTCATCCAATTCATATTCCTGTCCATGTAACTGCTGTTCGCTATTTTGGCTATGAAGACTGAGATTTCCACGAGAGAAGTTGGAATGCTGCGTACCCAATCCGTGTTGCAGATTGACCGGTGTTCGATTGGGTGTTCGAGAAGCTGGCGAAGTAACGTCTTTTCGGGCAGTGACCTCTTGAACAGGTGTCACACGCTGTGAGCTAGCGGAGTGAGGTCTTTCAGACTCTGCTGATAAGATCGAGGTTCTGGTGATATCGGAGGCGTTGATCGCGCTCATCAATGGCATAGGAGGCGCCAGACTAAGACTATCTCTCTCTTCTGTAGGTGAAAGCTCACCCCCCAAGCTGTTGCCACGACTGTGATTTTTTCTCCTGCGTCGTCGTTCTTTCTTTTCATCTATTACCGATTCTTGTGATTGGTGTTTCTGTAAAGCAGCTGCGGTCAAGGCACCCACCCCAGCGCCTAACGCAGCGGTTTCGAGACCTCGACTCTTCTTCTTTTTCACCTTTTCATTATGCACAATAGTTTCTTCCGATTCGCCTCGTTCGAAACTTCGTGGTGAGTCCGCATCCCTCACCTGGTCTCTTCGACTCTTCCCCGAAATCACCTCTCCATCATTAAGTGTAACCTTTGGTCCTCCTGATATGCTGGATATACCACTTCCGACAGAACTTCTGCGCTCTGTACGCTTACTTGACTCTCTCTTCAATGCTGATAATTCAGGCAAGATCAGACGACGGATGGCATCTTCAACAGTCTCCAGCAACTTGGGATTGTTGATGGAAGAATTTTTGGAAGCTCCAGATCTAACGGAAAGTCTGTCAGAATTACGACTGATTTGGGAATCTAGAAGACCCGAATCGGCCCCGGACATTAGAGATTCTTCGGCTTGGCTTCGACTTGATCTTCTTCGTGCTGACTTGATCCCTTCTGTAAGCTTCTCGCCACTAACACTTCGACTTCGACTTCTTCGTTGCTTTCTTCGGTGTTCTGATCTATCACCTCGAACCTTTGACATGGCTTTTTGTGCCACTATTCGTTCTCTGCTAAGACTTCGACTTCTTCGACGCGAGGGCGTTCTTGATTTCTCCGATACAACACTTGGAGCCAGGCCGCTAGCCGCTTCAGCAATCAAAGGTTCGTCTCTTGTCAAACTTCGGCTACGTCTTCGCTCTGGAGATCTTGTATGTCCATCGAGGAAGCTATCGGCAGGCATTGATGATATTTCTGAAGCATTATACAAAACACTTTTCGATCCTAACTCTGTGGGTATCAGCGGACTTCCATGTCTCATTATTTCAACTTCGATCGGTCTCCCACCACTCCTGGAAGTGAGGTTGGATTCTTCAGTCATCGATCTAAAGGAGCTCATGCTGGCTTCGTCTTCTGGCGCAGATTTGTGATTTTCCTTGTTGACATCCGATAAGGAGATACGCTGGGTATATGATGGCCGTCGAGAACCTTTTCTGGATTCCGTAATCTGAATGTGGTCGTGAGCTGACTTGCTTCGGTGTTTCGATGATGGTGTAACTTTGACACGAACCGATGGCCTTCGACTTCTATCTTCTTTTCCACCTTCAAAATACTCAATCAACAATGACGTTTGAGACTTGTTGTTTGATAAACTACTGAGACTATCGTGCTTCTTCTTCTTTCGAGTAGCTATGGTGACTGGAGCACCGTCATCAGGTATTGTGTATGTACTCTTCTCCGTTACTCTTGACCCAAGCTCAGTCGTCTCGTTTTCGTTCTCGGCGTCACTATCCGCAGTACTTGTTTCCGTTGGCGCAGGTAGAGGGGGAGCTCTTGATTTTCTCGATTCGACACCCATTATGATGACTCCTCACAATTCGAATAGACGAATGGAGGGATGCATCAGCGGTAAGTATGGATTGGGGGGTATCGAATGGTTTGTGTAATGTACAAGAAATGCCGGTAGGAAAATTGGAGAAAAAAGATGAATTGAGTTATTCTTTCGAATGCTTGGTCCTCAGCCCCCAAGGATGCAGCTGAGGCTTTTCCCTTCTGCAGCTGTAACCCGAATTAAGAGGTCAAAAGAAAGGAAAAAAGAGAGAATGTGAAGATTGAAGCGCCCAAGAAACCAATAAACCTTCTGCAGGATATTATCGAGACACCGAGGATAATTAAGAGTTGATTTGAAGCTCTATTATTATGGAGATAATTGGGGTTGATCTTTTCGAAATAGGCTGGATGGAAGGGAAGTTGTGCGTTGGCGATTTTTGTTTATGCAGCTTGGATTATTTGATAGGATCTGATCCAATCAAAAATTAGTTGGAAGCGATTAAATTTGGGCATGAAGGATTTCTATTAACCAATTGAAAGTTGAAGCTGTCACAGTCTTACGCTGGACTTTTGATGATTGAACGATTCTATCGGGTTGACCATGAATTGATGGGATGGCTCGGATGGATAGATAGATAGATAGATAGACAGATAGATAGATAGTACTTGTGTATGGTACAAGCTGAAGAGAGATAGATGGGTAGGGTAGGTATCTTAGGAAGACCAGGCCAAGGTAGGTATGCGGTAGGTAGGCAGTAAGCAACCTGGGATGATTCAAATATAAGGCCAAGGGTAGATATGTTTGAGATATTTTGATTGATTGCGATTGTGATTGCGATTGCGACCGAGTACCTATTGGAATTCGAGGGGTGAGAGGGAAGGGATTGAGAGGTCGATGGTGATAGGTAGGTAAGGTGTAAGTGGTAGAGAGGTCGATGGTGATAGGTAGATAAGGTGTAAGTGGTAAAGAGGCACGAAGGAAAGGGAAGGGTTACAAGAGTTACAAGAGTTACAAGAGTTACAAGAGTTACCAAAGTTCACGAGTCCATGATGAATTTTATTCCTACTAGGTTACCGCCTTTCTCTTCTCTCCATCGAAGGGGCATGTATCGCAGCTATTTGGGCATTTACTACGTATTGTTTCTTGATTGAGAGAGCTTTGACATTTCTTACTAGAAGTTCTTTACGGAGTATGGATTAAGAATTAATTAGATGAACAAATGGCATTCATTGGGTATTGATCCCCGTGAATAGTCACCATCACAATATAATAATAGTGAGAAACGGTGCCCAAAGCAATGTCACTTGGCTCGTGTTGAAGCCGATGGAAGCTTCTCTGATTGTCATTTTAAACTTCTGTCTCCCGTCTCTACCCTACCTAGTAGACAGTGCAGTTTACTATCTTGCTAGCTATTTCCCATCAAACCATAACCCTCAACTCAATCCCTTCAATCCCTTCAATCCCTTCAACCCCTTCAAAATAAACCCAAAACATTCCCAAATGAAAATCTCCAAATGCCATCACAGCCCCATCACAACATCAATTAACTCAAACCTTCCAATTGCATACAAGTATCATGTAGCGGGTTGTGACAAGGCTCTCTCGCCTCCATACAATCCATACCTACCTATACATCCATACATCCTTCCCTACCTGACCTCTCATCAAACCCAATCCAATCCAATCCAATCCAGTCCAGTCCAGTCATCAACCATATGCATCCAATGCAAGAATCCGAGAAAGTACAAAAACATAAGCCTCAATATGTAATATCTACGGTACCAATAAATGTTACCCCAAGCTACCATGAAAATGAGGGGCACAATCAATAATCATAAACATATCATACTCTGTATACTTCACTTCGTACAGACTATCTCCCCAACCATTTCTCCTCCTTTCTATATTCCCTTGTAATCTTACATACTATACATACTTCTCTTTCATATAGTTAATCAATTACATCGAATCCCAATCCCAATCCCAATTCCAATTCAAATTCCAATTCCAATTCCAATTCCAATTCAAATTCTAATCCCAATCAATCCCATTTCGAATCAAGTACACCCATACCAAGTACCGCCGGTAGCACGGTTGTATTCCCAACCCCCAAAATTTACCATCACAGCCATCGACATTATTCCAAGGCACATGTTCCCTAGTACAGAGTACCTACTAATCAATAGCACTCGATACAAAAAAAAATTACACAATTCAATACCATCCCATCCCATCCCATCCATCCCTCTTCTCCCTAAAAAAGAAAATCCCCCTAAACCATAAACTCCCCATTCTCATTGGCCACCAATCAATCTGTCAATCAAATCAAGACATGGGTGACGGACCGTTGACCGTTTAAAGAATGGTAGCGTTTGATATCTAATCATAGCGGCGGCTGATAAGTTAGTAATAATAAGTGTTTGTACATCACTTGTCAGAATGTCAAGTCAGAAAAGTCAGAATTTAGTACGAAAGAGGTGGAAGATGGTTTCTGGGACAACGCGCCTTTGTTTAATATTTGATAAGGGAGTTAGTTGCGATGAGATCAATGAAATGGCTGGGAATCGTCTGCTCTTGGGATGATAAATGTTATACCGCAATGTTTTGAAACTTGATACTAGGTATGTATGCGTGTAGGTAAACAGGTATGTAAAAGGAGGTCAAATGCATTTCGTGGCTGGGGTCACCAGATCAGATGGGATGCACAAGAATTAGGTATGGTTAAGGGGTTCGTTCGTTCGTTTCTATCAATACCTACGAAGGATCTCTTCTCAACACACCACCTTCCCATAAATCCATAACCATAACCATACGAAGTAACCACAAAACCACAACCCCAATGGAAAATCCATGAAGCTATTCCCACTTTCCTCCTTCTTTCTTCCACCCATCCACCCATCCATCACAAATCTCTCCCCCGCATTCCCATACTTTTCATCAAAAATTACGAGGAGTGCGCATCGTATCGCATCTCATATTATCTCTTGTACCTATTACCATGTATCATCCAATTTCCTCGGAGAATACTTAGATTGCATTACATCATTTCATTCAGGTATTGGAAACTTTGTTCTTGATTTAGTTGATCTCTCGTTCGTTCGTTCTTTCTTGTATTGTATTGTATTATATTGTTTTGTTTTGTTTTGTTTTGTTTTGGGGGGATGAGGTAGATGGATGGTATGTTATGTTATGGAATTATTGTGGGGAGGTGAGTAGTGAATAGATAGAGAGTTTAGGAGGGGAAAGTTGGGATGGATAGCTAGGTACTCAATAGCGGGATCTTGGATTCTTGGGAGTGTTTGATGAAATGAGAAAGGGGGTGATTGATTGATTAGGTAGGTTTATGGCTGGCTGGATGAATGGTGGTGGTGATTGAAAGTAGGTGTTCATTTGTAAATGTACTCGAGTGAGAAGATGGTATCGATAATAGTATTACGAAATCAAAGGATTTGACTCATCAAAAGGTGTGTATGCTTTGAGTTTTCTAGTTTTGTATCAAGTTCTTTTGGATATATCTTCTCTGCTTAGGCGTGCTCCATTGGGTTTTCTACGACGGATATATCTTCAGATTGTCAGAGGAAGTGCAATGCGTTGAATTTCTCGTTTCTGAATTATGGCTAGCGACTATAAATGGGAAGGCCATGTCGAAGTTTCTCGACTCCGAATGGAATGTTAACATTTGCGGTGGTGATTTCAGGACACTCTTGTGATTTCTAGCTTGCCTCATATTTTTGGATAGCAAGTAGGTGTCGAGGAATCTAGAGGTCATCGTATTATTTAAGAGTGGCCTCTAGCTATCATCATCATCGTCATCGTTGAGTTCTACCACTATCCTCTTCTGCATTGTCGATATAAACGAAATGGATTCATCACGAAGTTCGTTTTCTACTACCGCAAAAATTTCTATCGTCATTGTGAAATAGAGGTACTCATATTTATCATCATCAAACCCCCATCCAAGCCAATACTCCTGTCCAATTAATAACTCTCACTATTCTCACGAGAGTGACAGCCAGTACACCCCTGAAACGAGTTCAAGCTCTTTCATCTATGTTTATTTATCTTTCTTTCGATACTCTCTGTTGGCTTTATACAGTAACCTGATCCCAAATATCGAGCACTGAAGTTCGGGGATCGGGCCATGGGGGAAATTCTGTACGTGCTTAGATTTCCAATGTTCTTGTATAAAGAAGATTGTATATCAGTTAGAATTTAGAAATTCATACAGTCTACTACATCAGCGCGGCATGTGGAGTACATGTCACTTTTTGAAGATGGCACATTGATACCATCTTTTTTCTACGGCATCTTTTGGTTTCCATTTTAAACATAAAAATCAGACAAAAGATGTCGTTAATGCAATACACAACAAAAACCACAATGTAAAGAATGATCTCGAAAATAACAATAAACAATCATTGTCACAAAAACAATCACTCCCTCTCAAATCCACAACCCACAAACCCACCGCTCACGTAAAGGTAATCTTACAATAACCATACAATCAATACACCAATAGATCTACATATCACCACCAAAACTCCTGCAATTCTGTATCAAGCTCCCCATACAATATCTCTCTTATATCAAAGAACAAAGTACGTCCTCATATACTCTTCCCGCAGTTCCGAATGTTCTGGTGAATTTATCTAGCTCTGCAAGGTATATACATTATCTCGAGGGAAAAATTGCACCATTTATTGCTAGTATAGATGTAAGAATTACATATGGAACTAAAAATTTACTTATCTAGTATCTATAAGAATCGAATGTAATCTTCGATCTGATTTCTTGACATGCGGGATGTGAAGCAAGAGACAAAAAATCATCAGGCTATCTTTTTTGTTCGATTTTACGATCCAGTCGTCTCTGCGAATGTGGAAAGTGATGTGAAGATTTGAGTTGGGTTTGTTTTATTTTCATGTTTTCCCTATCCTTTCTCTCTTGTTCTGGGTGGATGACTTTTATTGTCATTTTTATCTGAATCATCGATATTCGTTTTGTTTGGTTATCATCCCTCTACGTATGTCTGCTAATTATCAAGAACACCTATCAAAGCACTCGATCCATTCATTCTCAAAAGCACATCTTCGAAAATTCTAGGATATTGGCAGCCAGGTCGTCAGGGTTCTCATTTCCAATTACGCAACCCTTTCTTTCTGTAGGAGGGAAGTATAAAATAAAGATTTTAATGGTTGTTGGAGACTCATTGAATTAGCATGTTAAGGAAACATACTGTTGCTGTCGAGAGATTTGGTATTTGACGATATATATGCATTATTGATCAATACATTTACAAAAAAATACAACCGCAGCAACAACAAGCAAATCAAAAGTCTCTACATAAACTCCCATCCTCCTCCGCACACATCAAAAATCCACTCTCTAAACTTCCGTTCTATCTAGTTCTCCAAACTCCCCTATAGTGCACGAAATACAGCGTTCTGTCTTCATAAAGATTCAACGCTTATTAGAGGTCAAGATATTTATATATCTTCACATGCCAGAGAGCAACCAATCAACTGGTTTTTCTACTCGTGATCAATCACCGACATGCGTCGAAGTTGGATGTGCTCAGATGAGGAGTCTCATGTACGTATGAAGCATGTTGAAATAGAATCGATTTTCAACTATAAATCTACATCAGTTTGTTAGTATTTTCTAGGCATCGGGTTAGGATTCGCCGGAACTTTGCGAGGCAGAAGTGCTCGGGTGCTTGTGGTTATCTGTCTAGGTTATGGGCATGTGAAGTTGTAATAGAAACCTGTTTGCACTACAGACCTTGGGATCGGCAATATCTATTTAGTATACACATTGCAGTTTCAAACTCGAGAATGAATTAATCCCAACCTGACAGCAAAAATCATGATTCTCTGAAACAACGACAAATTAGACGACAATGATGATGCATCTAGTTATCCTTTTGTTAAAGATAGGAGCGGAGATTGTGAGGGGATGTTCGGTTAGTAGTGGGATTACATGATGATAGTATAAAGTATCAAATTCTCTGTGCCAAATTTTCAGCCCTCAATGGGTGCAATTATGAGGTATTTGTTGTTCTGATACTGTGTGGAGATGGTGAAGTGAGTTTTACATAGTGCTAGAATACTTTTTTTACCTGATCAAGCACATTCACTTATGTAAAGAATTCAGGAGGGCAGTTATATACTATAATATAATAAAAGCAGCTGCATAAGTGACGGTGTGTTTAGAAATAGATGATAGGGTCTAACTAAGAAGGAAATATACTATGGAAATAGTTCAAACAGCCATGTTTTGAGACTTCGAGGAGTGATTGGAAATTGGGAAGATTTTAAGGATGGAGAACTATAGCATGGCTCTTGAGCTGTAACTTTCTCCAAATAAAAGGGTGAGGGACACATGATAACGACGAGTAATAGTTGATAGCAAAACATCCAATATTCGACGACAAGTATGTGATTAGTTAACAGGAAGAAAGCCATCACCCTGGAAATAAAAAGAGGAGATAGAGAAAAGACGAGAGATAAGTAAATTTCCTAGAAATAAAAAGAGGAGATGGAGAAAATACGAGAGATAAGTAAATTTCTAGTGGAAAAGGCCTCAAAGGGAATCCCTCGAGATAGATCAATCATCTTGAATCAGCATCATGTTGATTGAGAAAAACTGTACCGGATGAACATTCTGTAGGGGACATCACTTATTTTGAGAATAGTTCCAGGGAGTGAATAACTATTACATAGTCAACCTTATATTATGAAGCCTTCGATTGTTGTAATGTAAGAATATAATTCTCTTTGCAAATGTGCAAGAGCACTCTCATTCTTCATTTAACATAACAGGATTCGTAAATGTAAAGCTATCTATCATCAATGAACGGCAAATAAACACACGCGAAGAGAATAGACGCAAGAAAATCTGAGATGGGGTTGGAATATCATGCAGTAGTAAGAAATTGAGCTTGGAAAATGACGGAGTGGCTAATGGCTGAACATGTTCGAAGGGTGAAGTGAAAGCGGGATTCTATAGGTACAAAATGGCGACGGTAAAATGAAGATACGCAACAATGACACTCTCTGAATAGCAGTCTCGCTTAATCAGATGACAGAGATTGATTGTAGCAGCGATAATCAGTTTCACAACACTAAAAGATCTCCCTGAGCTCTCCAGAAACTATATCGAAGGCAACTTCTCGGATTATAGAACGTGACTCCCGACTGCTAAGATACAAAATGAGGTCATTTTAGTGTACATGAATCCGACAGATCAAAGGTTGTAGCGAGTGATCTCGATTTAGCGTACAAAGCAGATAAATCTTTGTCTATATAAGGACTCTTGGATACACTCACTTTTAGGTATAGTCAAAAAGACCAGAATCCAGAATCCATAGGCTCGGCATGGCTGATCGGTCACGATATTTCTAACTTCTAAGGCTCACGTGGCCAAGGAAACTGCTGCACTGCAAGAATACTGGCAGCTGAAGAGGTTCTTGGAGGAATGCATTACTAGTTGAGATATCCAAATCCACAGCGCTAGAGTTTCACTGAACAGTCATCAAAGTGTAGTAATGGCATGAAATCTCGACAGCAAGAATAGTAGCAAAAACGACAAAAAGAGGGGGAACAGACCACAGTATGAATGTAGAGAATATGGATTCTGGCTGCCTTTACTTTTGAACCCATTCTTTCCCGTAGGTTGATATTCCGCGCTCGTTAGTTGAGTGACTTGCCGATTTGGTGAACGAGTTAACGTAAGTGGATATATAGTGGACTGTCGGTGTTAGTTTCACTTAGTGAATCTTCGCCAGTTAAGTGAAACTAGTTGAGCAGTCACGGGTTTGGATAGATGCTAGCTGCAGCTTTGTTCATTCGAGTTTGATATGTAAATTCACTTCAAGACTTCAGAAATGGCAATAAAAAAAGGATAACATGAAGTCTTCACGTATGAAGCAACTGAAAATCAATCTATCGAAGTTTCATGTTCTGGAGCCTCTATTTAGTGGCTTCATTTAAGTAGGGGCTTAGCTAAAATCAGGTTTGTATAATTTAGAGAGCGGAGCTATCCGCGGCAAACCGAGTCTACCGAGCCAACTTCTTCCCCATCTCAACCTGCCATCTAGGCCCAAATCTTTTCATAACCCAAACAACTGAGAACGCGCTGATCCATCCAATAATCGCTAGTATCTTAAATAGCCACCCGTCTCCAATGGCTTGCAGCAAAGGTTGCGCAATCACTGATCCGACACAGCTGAAAATTTTCCGCACAAATATACTCACTGCTACACCACTCGAACTTCGTTTAGGAAGAAACTCCGTGAGCCTATTTTTGCATTAGTTGCAAGTTCTCAAAATTGTTTATTGAAGTCATGAAGGGGAGATACTGACATAGTAGTTACAGTGGAAAAGATAATCATAGTTCCAAACCCAAAGAAGAAATTCGCAATCAAGGGGACTATCCAATGAACTCCCTTCTCCGCAGTCCATCCAAACCATAAAAGGCCAGCAGGATAAATAGTAGCAGTAAGTAAAACATTTTCTCTCATTCGATCCTCCGGTTGGAGAATAAGTTTTCCAGATTCATCAAATCGGCCTGCAGCACGAGCTTCTCGATGCATGATAGCATCCGACCATTTTCCTCCCACAAAACCTGCAACAATATAGCCCAGTGAGCCTGGGATATTTGTCAGCCCGACTACTAACTCAGAGAAGTTATATGGCTCTTCCCCGAATTTCTTCTGTATGGCAATGTTCAATATGTATAAAGATCCAAAGGTTATGCTACCGATGTAGACTGTGACCGAGACGGCTGGAAATCGAAGATAGCCTAATATCTTCAGTGGATCAATTATTGACTTTTTTAAAATGACTACCACCCTTTTCATTCTATGCTGAATAGATGGTGAAGTCGGCAAGGGAGCAGAACTAGGTCGATAAGATGTAATGTTCCCATCAGCGAGTTCTTCGACAACTGGGGCCCGTCTTGCAAGTGTCTCAGGAAGGCAAAATAACAACAGGATCAATAATACCCCTCCATAGATAGTCTGAAACCATTGTGTACTTCGCCAGCCCCATTTTTCCGCTACTGCTCTACCAATAATTGGTGCTAGAAGCGGCCCCAACATAGGACCCAGGAAGAATACTCCCATCGCACGACCGCGCTCTTTTGGCTCCCAAATATCCGCAATGGTTCCTGCACCGATAGCTAAGACGGATGCCGCTGATCCCCCTCCTAAAATTCTCATTCCGATCAGCACCGCCATTGAAGTAGATATTGCGGTAATAGCACTCCACAGTGTGAAAAACGCGAAAGATACCAGGTATATTGCCCGACGGCCAAATATTTCCGAAAAGGCAGACCACCAGAGTGGAAATATCGACATCGCTAGAAGATATATAGCCACAGCGAGATTAGTGAGTGTTTTAGAAGCATGAAAGTCTTCCGATAGTTCAGTGAGTGCAGCTGCGCAGAGGGTCAGAGCTTGTAGCAGCATAAAATGTCGGCAATCGAGTGATAGGGAAGACATAAGCACTCACGAAAGAATATAACACTTCCGAGAGGTACCGCAGCACCTGCCACCGCAACAATGAATGTTATCAACCATTTAGTACCATTTTTATAGCTTTGTGGATGTTTGACTTCTGGTATAATGGTCAATAGCCCAAGTAGTCCTCGCCGTTTTAATAGTGGTACTATCATCACCCTAGGGGGATGCTCCACCGCCGGGCTCAATCCTTCGATCGGAGAAGTTTCTGGACGCACAGGAGCTGGACTGGTAGACTGGTTGAACTCCTTATTTGACTCTATATCTCGGGTAGCTGTGGTTTTTGGATCGTGAATCTTTTGAGGGAGTGCACTGTTGGCCTCTACCTTGTTCTCATCTACTACCATCTTGTTGTACACAACACAGGCCAAGCACGTGTATTCAAAGTCAAGCTTCCATCTAGAATTGTAGGATTGGGTAGATATCTGAATGTGAATACAAATTCTTTGCCGAGAAAGAAAAATGCGAGTGATGAAGGATAAACAAAAAGGAACAGATAGAGCGAGCTCAAATGGCCAGAGAAGTAAGACTTCTCCATGCTTCCGCACGTCAATGAACCCTCAGCTTTGAAGGTTTCAGTGGGGACGGGATAACTCCATGCCGCGAAGCAAATATGCCGATAAGTTTGAAGCTTACGAAACTCGGAGACACTTCCGTTGACAAATATTATAATTTCGGAAGTTCCCATGATGTCGTCGGAAGCTACTCCGTCGTTATCTAATCTTGATTTGGAAGATCATCTGTCGCTCTCGAGTTTCCCCGTCTCGGTCTTTCAGTTTAGTTGAAAAGAACCGGGAGTAATGTGCTCTTTTGATATAAGAAGCACTCTTCGATAGTCTGTAGAGAGAATTTCTCAACTCACTATACCTCACCATCTGCGAATATTCATCACACCAACTTCTCAAACTTTCTGCAATATCCTACATATCAGTTTAAAATATGGAGAACGTTCTTGTTATCGGAGCCACTGGCAACGTCGGTGTCGCAGCAGTGCTTGGAGCCCTGCAATCTAAGCGTCATGTACTTGCAATTGTGAGGAACCAGGCCTCCGCGGACAAATTATTCAAACATGTGGGAACAAAGAATGGCATCACGACAGTCGAGGCCGATATCATGTCGGAAGGAGGAGTGCAAAGAATCGTGGACCAAGTCCGGGCTGGGAAACTGCCAGGTTTTCAGCACGTCTACTCTGCTGGTAAGACCATAATATGCTTGATTTGTCCTTTGCTAATTCATAATAAAGCTGGAGGTGCATATGGTGCAACGCCTTTGACTGAGCTAAGCCTCAACGAATTGCGTCAGATTATGAGTATCAACTTTGAATCGAACTTTTGCAAGATCTTTATAGTTGAGGTAGCAGCATTGGTATGTCCACTAACTTCCATAGTCGCTTACCGTGCAACCATCCCATATTTGCTAGAGCAAAAGAAAGCAACTAGCTTCACACTCTGTACCGGAGCACAGGGTGACATTGGCGCTCGAGCAACACCCGCTATCTCACAAGGTCCCCTCTTCTCGATGGCTAACGTAGCCTGCCGTGACAATACTGATTCGAGCGTTCGTTTTAATGAAGTATATCTTAATTGTCGGGTTGAAGTTGATTCATCGGCCGCTGAAACGGGAGCAATGAAATCATCCGATTTTGCTCGTGCTTATACGGAACTGCTTTCCAGATCCGAAATCAAGAGTTCTCGCATAACTGTATCCACGCATGATGATCTGAAGGATTTGAAGCACAAGAAGAAGATTGTTTAATGTAACTTACAAGAATCGCTTGATCTATGTAGTAGAATCAATAGATCTCAAAAAACTTTTCCTAGTATAGCTAATTATGAAACCATGAATTGGTTGGATGCGAGTTTCCCGAGAAGTGTTGCATGCGAAAGATTTCAGTCTGAAAACAATGGGGGAAGAATGCAAATCTTATTGTTTAGGAGTGGATTCGGGCTATCTTTTGGCCGTCTTGCTTCCGGTTGCTTTCATAAGCTTCGGATCACTTCCGTGATCTGGTGCCATGTTTTTAATGCTGAGAATTAGATACACTGCGAGAATGAAAATACTGTATACATCATAAACTTAAGATACGGCATCAAAGACACTTCGATGGACATCACACTTGACTTTTCAATTCTATAGCTCAACAAGAGCTCCATCAGGAAGCTCTGTCATGTGAGGATAGAGCGCCCCTGCTTCATTCCATTCTGTTGCCCATCACCTCCCTCGTTCAATGAGGTGAAGCGTTTAACCGATCTGAATCTCTAACATCATTTAATCAGAATTTGCAGTGAAGTTATGGAGACTCGAGCACCAAAAAGGCAGAAGGTGACAACGGCTTGTGATCCCTGCCGAGGCCGGAAGGTAGCAGCAGTTTCAACGTAGATTGTTATGACATTTACTAAATTCAGTCGACAGGTCAAATGCGATGGTCATCAACCAGGTATTACCCACCAACTAAGTAACAAATCTTCAAAGTCACTTATATATGCTAATCATTCCATTCTCATAGTGTGCGGACCATGCGGAAAAAGGTCCAAGTCAGTTTCTTGCATTTGGGCCATGGATTTTTCACGTACTCCATCAGCATCCGCAGATTATATCAGACGCCTTGAAGATCAAATCAAATTGCTGGAAGCACGTAACAGTCAAGGTTCCCAAACCTCGCCCAGCTGCAACCCAAGTTCAAATAGTGCTTCCGAAGACTTATCAGTAGAGACCGTAAGTAGTCATCGAGCTACCACTTCAGCTTCACCTACATCTGCAACATGGCTATCTACAGTTTCATGGGAGGAATACCCGTCAATGAATCCGCCAGAAATGAGCACCAATCAATGGCAGTCTAGTTCGGCTCCCACAACCAGCCCAGGACTAGTTCCTTCATTTCAAGAACTATCAAAAAGCATTGATACTGTGTGCACCTCTAGCAATTATCTCAGCCATAACATTGTGGTTGATCATAATCACAGAACTAGTGTTATTGAAAAACTCTTTGCTCAAAGTTTCATGCAAGAAGTGGAGAAGGTAGTCACAGAGAAAATCGGTGAAGCATCAACACATGCATCAAATATTCTTAGCTTTGATCTCAACATCTCCTCATCCCGAATACCAACTCATGAATCGCAGCAAATAGATCTGGACTACACTTTACCAACTCGGGAGCAAGCCGATAGCCTAATCAAATCATATTTTGAGAATGTTCATATTCTATATCCATTTTTGGATAAACTAGAGTTCCGAAAAGAGTATGAGAAAATTTGGAGCCGTGACAACTATAAATCTGATCAAGAATCGTTGATTTGCCTAATAAACTCTGTATTCGCTATCAGCAGCCGCCAAACAAGAACATCAGTTTCAAACCATGAGAATATGGCTGCCATCTTTTGCAGAAGAGCACAAGGATTCCTCAACATCCAAGAGTGTTCAGTCCGTTCAGTTCAGTCATATCTTCTCTTAGCGTTATATTTCCAAAACATGGGCGAATCTCGTACGTGCTGGTTATATGTTGGAAATGCCATACGCACAGGTCAGATGCTTGAACTTCACTTGCCTGAAACAAGCGAACGAATAGTGAAAACCCAGGCTAGAAACTCGCTTCGTAAAGCTTGGCATGCCTGTGTTATTATGGATGGAGAGATCTCAATGTTGTATGGCCGACCATCTATGATTGATCCACAAGCTGCTGCTACTATTCCAGTCCCCTTAATTGTGGAGGAAGATGACTATCAGCCGAGATACAATGAAGAGGACACCATTGGAAGGTCGCAAGCTCATACTGCTGATTTCTACAAGTCTTGTATAGAACTCTACAATATCTTTTATGCCATACTCCTCGATTTACGACATGGTAAATCCGACAGAAATCTGAAGAAAGGGCGTTGTACTTCAGAGAATGTCTCATCTGCTGGGACAACCGCTGCTATTCTCAATCTACAGGAAAGACTTTCGAATTGGGAACGAGACAATCCTGAACATCTCAGAATTGAGCAGCATCCCAAATACAACGATCTAAATGCTGTATCAACCCGTCGAACAGTATTTCTTCACCAAAGGTAAGAACTCAGATACACGCACAAGCGAATCATGAGGTCAAGCTAACAGTTTCCCAAGATATCTCCACATTCAATTATTGTTGTTGGCGCCCGTTCTCCAACAGCTCATTGGCACCGAGTTTCAAAAGAAAACAGAACGTATCCGTCTTGGGAGTTTACTCTCTCATCGAATCTCTCTACAATGTGCAATTGTGTGTGTCAAGACTGCCCAAGAAGCTATCGATACTGTACACTTTCGCGAAACTTCAGGCTCAAATGAGTTCTCCCCATGGTGGTGCAATGTAATATTCTTGTATAAGTCTGCAACAGTATTGATCGCAGGAGGTCTTTGCCCTTCTGTTGTGGCTGAGGTAGCAGAAGCTTCGATTCATGAAAGTTTCTACAAGGCCACTGCAATTCTCAGACAGTACACCACTTTCAACTCACTTGTTCTCCGTCTAGTCACTGTATTAGATATCCTATTCCAGATCGTGCCTCAAGAATTCTCCCGTTTGAAGAAGGCCTCTGAACGGGTCGATGCCGAGGCCAGGCCACCTAGCCCCGATGACGATTCTAGCGCGGCAACATTTCAGTACTGGTGTCCCATAAAACCCCTCCGTCATGCCGCATCTGCTCACCAAGATGCCTTTTGATACTTGAGGAAGTACTGGTGTTCGGGTTGGCGAAACAATTGTACTAGAATAGAAAAATCACAAGAAATTAATGTATGCTTAAATGCATAGCCATTAGAGGCTCGGAGCGATAAAATGACCAATCAATCTAAGATAGATGTGCCTTCTCACCAATAGTTGCGAGAGGGTGTTTTCATGTTGTCCACATATATTCCTTTGCAGATTGTTCATCTATATCGACAGTTGTTGATCCTATGATCATGTATCTCTCATATCATCTGATTGGATTTTTCTCATACTCCAATCACGCCTAGCACCAATGCATAACGCACAGTATAATGGATTTCTATATATTTCCGCGTTAGCTCTTAGTATAACATAGAGGTTTGATATATTGAGGTAGATCTTTTCCTTCACTCGAACAATTGAGAACTTTCTGTTGTATATTTGCATTGTTCAAAACTTGACTCTCCACAATAATGATGCTCAAAGTTTCAACCTATAACATGAGACGAAAACACGCGATATCTTATTCCTTCCAATCAGCCGAAAATATGCTAATATTCTTAATATGGCGTAATATGTTTCCAAAAGTAAAATGTACAATGATATATTTCCTCTTCCCCACAAAAATCTACAACTTACTCCCCACCAGACTCCCTCCATCCAACGGAATCGTCGCCCCATTAACATAACTTCCCGCCTTACTAGCCAAGAACAAGCAAGCACCTGCGACATCCTCCTTACTTCCAATTCTCCCCAGCGGAATCCCACTCACAATTTCGTCTTTGAAATTCTTGAGTGTAGCTGCCATCATTTTACTTTCAAATGGTCCACATGCAAGTACATTGCTGGTGATATTTCTCTTCCCTAGATGATTCGCAAGAACTCTGCTTAATTGATGTAATCCTGCTTTACTTGCCGAGTATGAAAAGGTTTCGAGGGAAGGGACACGAATTCCATCTACGGAGCCGATATTGATGATACGTGCTGGATCTTCGGGGGTAGAAGCTGCTTCCATAAGAGGAGTAAGTGCTTGAGTAAGAGTAAAGACTCTTGTGAGATTAAGAGTCAAAACTCTCGTCCACGCCGCATCAGGGAATTCCGCATAAGGAGCTCCCCAATTACTTCCCGAGTTATTGACCAAGATATGTAATTTCGATTCTTTCTTTTGTAATTCATCGACCATGCGTTTACAATCTTCGAGTTTGTAAAAGTCGGCTGGGATGGCGTGTGCGGAACCTTTGCCTGTAGGAGAGAAGTATTAGCTCGGTTGTGTCGCAAAAATGGAGAGATGTTGAGACACCTACCTAGCGCATTCAATTCTTTGCAGGCTTCTTCGCAGGCTTTGGCATCGCGGGATGAGATGTAGACTTTGGCTCCATTTGTTACGAAGCCTTCGGATATCATTCGTCCGATTCCTTTTGCGCCGCCGGTAACGAGAACGACTTTGTCCTATTTAATTTGTGAGTTTATGGATTACCGAGGGGAGAGCTTGATTGATTACCTTGACGTTGAAAAGATTTGCTGCATCCATAATTATTAAAAGATTATGAAGTGTTGTCTTGCGAAGAATAAGGAAAGGAATAATTTGAAGTTGGTGATCCAGGAGGTCGAGAGGAACCACATCGTGCCGAGGTTTCGATGGAAATGACGGAAAGCTTTGGTGTGGGTATTGTTTTCTACGCTAGGGTAGCGTATCTGGGGTTAAGGTTGCCTGAGCCTCGGCCTGACTAAGAGCCGGGGTACCTAAGCTCGCCAGCTGCTTAGGTAACCGTGCCTATCTAGGCTCGAGCTAGTAGGTATTTGTTAGCGCCACAGTTGCCACAAATGACCCCACCAAACACACCCGACTCTACCAAGTATGTTCTCTCGTCATTGTTTTTTGGAGATGTTAACATCTAATAAGTCACCGGAAACTTATTCACCCCACGTCGCAGTTTTCTATTAAAGAGACTTGTTATATGTAAGACTATAACATTAGCACCAAATAAGGAAGAAGATTGAAAGAAAGAGAATAAACATGGCACCAGAACTCAGTTTGTCCGGTAAGCCGAGCTTTCATGAAAAAATCGAAATGGTACTAAACAATCAGAAACACGTGCTCTCCTTAAAGCCCAATTCGAAGGTCAAGATCCAGCTCAGCACGGCGAGAAATGGGATCAGCTCTGGAAAGATAATGTGACTCCATGGGACAACGAATCACCTAATCCGGCACTGATTGATATCCTAAATGACCGGGAAGATCTAGCTTCGAAGAAAGCCGATGGTTCAAGAAAGAAAGCCTTGGTAGCGGGATGTGGAAAGGGTTATGATGTTTTGCTGTTAAGTGCTATGGGTTATGATGCTTATGGGCTGGATATTTCCGAGACAGGTTTGCAGGGTGCTAAAGACACCGAAAAGGAGAAAGATGGGAAAGGTTTGTATGAACCGAAAGACGGAATCGAGAAAGGAAATATTACGTGGATAGCCGGAGACTTCTTCAAGGATAATTTCTTGACAGTCGTCAATGGAGAGAAAAGCTTTGATTTAATCTATGATTACACGGTATGTAATTCTTTGAGTTCATTACTGTCAAGAATACTAAATCTTGAGAAAGTTTGGTTGTGCATTACCTCCTAGTCTAAGGCCTGCATGGTCTAAACGATATCATGAGCTTCTATCTCCAGAAGGAAGACTTATCTGTCTTGAATTCCCCACTACTAAATCTCCATCAATTGGAGGACCGCCATGGGCTATGCCTCCAAAAATTTATGAGGGTCATTTGTCTCGTCCAGGTGAAGTATTGCCATATACTGAGGAGGGCTGTGAGTTAGAAGTTGAGAAACTTGGCCTACCACACAAGAATGGCCTTCGACGTATTGCACACTTTCACCCTAAAAGAACCAACAGGGGTGGGTATGATGCAGATGGCAAGATAAATGATTGGGTCAGTGTTTGGTCGCACTAGATAGAGTCCCGCCTATGATTAGAATAAGAACTCAAGTGCCCCTTAGTTATGGTGTTTTTATGGTGCTCTCCGAAGGGAGTTATAGTGTTCGCCCAATCCAAATCCGTGTCGATAGTATGCCAGATGAATCGTCTCGGGTTTGTCTGTTCCAGGCTCAATCTTCTGGGCAGCTCCGTTTTGTAAAACACAAATCTCGACGTTATATGTCTTTGCGAGAGCAAGAAGTTCCAAATGGCCACCCCATTCCGCAGTATCTCTAATTTTGTGAACATAATTCTCGAGAGGTTCGTCTAAAAATGGAACAAAATCATCTGGGTGTCCTTCGATATATGTTGCGGCTGCTTTGCGGACCACTTTGTAGCGCTGATCGTCCTTAAATCCTTCTGCTTCGGCTCCAAGAGGTATTCCAGCTTGTGACAATTGATCTGCTATGGCAGAGAAAAGGCAATGTCCATCGGGCCTGATTTGTTTCTCCTGTAAATTTCTCGAGGCGAATTCCTCCTGCATTCGTTTCCTCTCTACTTCTTTTTCATCAGGCATATTCGCAGCTTCTTTCTTAGCTTCCTCTACAGCAGCTTCTTGTTCTGCTGCTCTTCGTGCAAGCCTTTCCTTCTGTCGATTGCGTTTTTTAGGCTGTCCTAACTCAGATTGTGTTGTTTCCGCAATTGTGGATTTCTCTAAAGAGTCGGTAATATTGTTGACACCATTTACGTCAGTCGCATTCGCAGAAGCTTCTGAAGCTTCCTCGTCAAGCTCTGGAACATCATCGATATCCGGAACATTATCACCATCCAAAGATGCTATCTCTTGAGCTTGCCGTTCCTTCAATTGTCGTTCCAGTTCCTCACATTCATTGTTTACACCTTTGCGAGTCTTCTTCGATGCGCCTTTTTTCTTTTGTGTTATACGTCCTTGCAGATCTTTTTGCTCCTTACGATGTCGACTTTGCATATCCTCGAAGCTCTCCATTTTGATTCCGTGTTTTGATTTTTGTGGCAGATGTTGTGTTGTGGTGAAATGAGGGGTAGATCTTATGATTATCGAGATTGGCTGGTTGATTGAGCTTATGAGCGAGACACACCTACCACCACTTTTCAGCCAGGATACCAAAAAATTACGATTTGACACGGCCGGGAATAAAGTCCGGAAAGTGCTCTTATTCCCAGTCGATACAATTTTTAATAATTTTGTCCCCAAATTGAGAGGTGTAGGTGAGAAAAGTGAACAATTTTTCAGATGTGCAACAAAACGAAGTTTGGTCAATTCTCACGTGATTGGTGATTTGATTGGTGGAACAGATGGAAGAGCGATGACGTAAGGCACGTGGTAAGGGTACTACTATCAATTCAGTCCAATTGATCAGAAATCACCACCAAATAGAAACAGTCCTACACAATGATTCTTTTATTTATCTTTATACTGTATTTCGTTCAAGCTACTTGCAAGGCGGTTGATCACTTTGTTAAGTTCGATATTGTGAAAGCAATCGAGAGACTGATGTGGAAGGGGACATTTGCTCCATTACATTTCCGCCTGTTTCTTACCTACGCAAAGAACTCATGCTCCAGCAAGTCTTATACCACCACATCCCACCACTTTGAACCGAAGTCCATGTTCTCATTCTAATACTGACACGTCAGAGAGTACCTCGGCACAATAATATCATGTAGCTGACATAGAAACAAATCCACCACTTCCAAGTTTCCACACAAACGAATCAACCCAGACGTCTGTCACCTATCCAATCCAAAGTCGTCCTACACACTTGGAAACTCCATGAAATCTTCCGTCGCACCCTCACCGCCGACTGCAACAGCAAAAAGAGTAACCCCTTCTGTTTTACTGACGTTTTTCCAAGCATGCCATCCCGCCCGTTGAATAACCACATCTCCCTTTTTGAAAATCCTTTTCTCCCCGCTATTTACCGTGTACTCCACTTCTCCCTCTGCTATATGTACATAATCAAGCGTATGTGTACGATGCATAAACCCCTCGGTTCCATTGGGATTAGGGTCGAAGTGCAAAAATGCAGCTGCGCTACCACCAGCTGAAGGAAAGGAGACTATTTTCTCTTGCTTGGTGATTTCTTGATGTGCTTTGAGGTCGGTTTCATCGGTGAGTGAGGGTGTAGAGGCCGCAGAGTAGGCGTACCTCAATGCCAAGCCGGGATACGTCGACTTCGTTACGAATGAGGTGGAATCAACAAAAGTGGTGGTTTTCCCATCAGGAGAATTGGTGGTAATGTAACATTTGTTATCAAAATTTGGGGTGTATGAAGACATGTTGGGCCGATCTTCCTAGAAAAGCGTGAAACTGAGATATCTGGAACAAAGGCTTGCTTTACTGGGAGTTTATTTATTTTGATGTCGTGGGCTTATGAGTAAACAGGTGGGAGAAGGTGGTGATATATGTTCAACAATCAATGAGCTGATGTGCGGTGGTGGACCTACCGTGTATTTGTTTTATAGTCGATAAATTTGTAAACCACTCATTATAATCATTGGTGGATTTGATGCTAAATCCGAGCAGACATTACCGATAATACTGTCAAATGCTGAAGGATTCGTGCTTTCGGTATTGATTGGATTGCTGGTAATATGCCCATTCTGACTGGTGTTTTGTTTGTGGAGATCGTTGACGGGTAAAATCGTACATATACTTTCGCCAATCAACGAAGCTTTAGAGGGGTTTCGATATCCACAGCCGAAATCATGGCGAATTAAGGAGATCAACCTCTCGTGATTGTATGACAGCGTCTCTTATAAAAGAGATAGTTTTCCAGAAAGAGCAATCAAACATGCCATCTGACACACGAAAAAAGCTGTCAAGAGAGCTATGACAGCTTATCCGAGCCACTCAATGTTAATTCATGACTGGTAATGAACGATCTCACTGAAAATTGACCGGTGCGGGTAAACAATCACCACCACTCTCGCACTCTTATTATTGTTGAATCAATTCAGTGACAGCCATGAATCCTTCATTCGCCCAAAAGACACTATAATCCCGAAAGGAACAAAACCTCTCATGACTATTGGCAGAATTTTCTATAACAGTATTAGTTGTATGATTTACAGGATTTCAAATATGCAGCTAATTTGTGCCTCGTTGTCTCACTGTTCTGTCTCATGAACCTTTGTACACACACTCACCAGTGCGTAAATTGAAGGGGTGAGAGTGAGGTATGCTCACAGCAATGTGCGAAAGAAGACAAGTCAGCCATAAGCCTAGTTGGTTGTCAAATTAACGTTCATAACAATCTCCGGGTGAGACTCTCAAGGTTGTATCCTAACTTGAATGGAGGATGAATGAAGTCGAGAAGGGTATGACGTGTGGTGCTTAATCAGCATTGAACAGTGACGCCATCACAAAATATTTGTGCAGACTTTGCAGAATTTGCAGACCTTGCTCAAGTGCAAAGATCCCCTACATTTTCCTCTCGATCTTAAAATCGCCACGATTGATGAAAGTTGAGGTGTGGCATCAGGAGGCACGCTATGTAGTTCATAGGCCGATATTTCAGGCATAATGACAAGTTGATGAGAGAGTGATAGGTTAATTGGCCTTGGTAGATGAAAATACATGGTAATTCAGCTTCATTCTGCCAGCGCAATGTCATGTGCTTTGATGGGTCGCAGCTCCTACACCCGATGACTGCTTCAATTGATCGGTGATAGCTTAAATATGCTATAAGATCCTAACACCTCGATAGATGAGCTACGCTCTAACAAAGTTGTTTGTGGCACAGCTTCCAGCTGATAGATCCAGCTTCAAAGCCATCGGAAAAAGTTATAACTTGTCTAGTTTTTGACGACGACGATTAAAGTTCATCGCACATGTCAACTAGTCTTTCAATCCGGATTGCAACATTGGCCCATTCGGTATCATACCTCAGATCAACATGGTCAACTTCTATTTGCTTTTTTGAATTTTATTGTTTGAGTCTGCTTGCTGGAGATTTATCCCCCTATTGGTCTCGTTTCCGTTGACATTGGCTGCGCGTTCCAAACAAGTTCATCTATTGTTATGTTTTGAGTGGTTGAAGGTACTGGTACATTTTAATATGGTATTCATATTGGCACTGCAAGTTTTTCCTGCACTTTCACTCGGCTTGTAGTTCATTTGTATCAAAAGTCGAGGAAATCTTCAACAGGTTTCGGAAGGTTTGGATATATGCGATTCTTGTTTGAAGAAAATTCCTGGCGAGTGATGGATGAACGTTCATGGTCTTAGGAGTCTACAGTTACAGACACTGAAAAAAATCAAGTCTAGAAGATTTTTCTCCCTCATGTATGGCTCCGAGGAAGATACTGCCAAGATATCAGACCCCATCGGTGCGCTGCTCGCCTCCTTAAAAGAGGAATACATAGCTGCACCCCCAACTTGGTAATCTCCCATCTATTTCTCCACTCGTTCCCAGATATTCTCAGATTCCAGCTTCCGGGGCCCAAGAAATTGGTACAGTTGTCGTTATGGACAAGGTCTGGGTTTTGAAGAGGAAAAAGAGGGTAAACTTGATTCACAAATTTCATGCCATGCACTTTCTATTGAGCAGAGTCATAAGAGCTTTGTGAGGATGAGAGTGTATCAAGCGGTATGGAGTTGTTTGCGAAGGATTTGATTACAAAGGAGGAAGATACTACGGATAATTGGGTGTAATTTGTGGCGAAAGATCAGGTTAATGGGCTTTCGGAAGACTTTTTTGAGGGGAGATTGAAGTGAGGAGATCGCTGGAGGGGAAAGTAAGAATTGAAAGCGAGTCTGAGAATGATTGATTCAAAAATCGAAAACCGAGATTTGATTTATTTTTTATGTTTTATTTGTTCTGTTGATTGTTTCTATTCTATGCCTATTTCCCCATGTTTTAACAAATGAAATTCATGACGATGCTTGCTATAAATGATTGTTGTGGGTTTCTCTTTCCTATCCCCCCTCTTCCGAGATCCAGTATCTGCAATGTCCAAACTCCAAAATAAATTCACCAATCAATGACCGAATGAAAACCCAACCCTCTCCTCAGATTTACCCTTTTCACACCCTAGACCTCCATCATACCATCCCGACTTAATCTCTTTCCCTGCCAAACCTTCATTCCCGCAAAGTAAGGACGGGAAGTATCAGCTCCGTTACTGGCGTAGAAGGTTTCGAATGCGGCGATCTCACTGGGATGAATATAGTGAAAGAGCAACATCATGTTAAGCATCAATACTCCGTCGAAGATAATCAGGAACACCTCATGACTTCTAATGAGCCCAGTGGTACCTGTCAAGTTCTCTACCAAGCGGATCAAAGATCGAATGGCAATAAGAGCAGAAGCGATATACATAGCCACGAGATGCCTCTTGTATGGGATACCATGAGGGGACTTTGGTTCCACGGTTGCGGAGATGCGCTCTGAGGGATTCTGCGAGATGTTGTATTGGAATTTCGCAGCTGTGAAGACAAAGATGGCAAGGAAGACTAGCTGTTCGCCCAAACCCATCATGACAAGTCTGTTACCGAGTCTGATCCAACTGACGGGCAAATTAGTCATGAGGCGAAAGATGGAACCGACGATGAGGATGATAACGGAAAAACAATCGAAGAAGAGGAAGATCTTTTGGAATCTGCTTAGGCGAATTGGAGATTGTGATTCACCGCCGACGGCTTTGACGAGATGCTCATAGTACATGTAGACTGCTGCTGCCATGATGGTTGGAGATACGAGGATACAGGTGTATTGAATGCCGAAAGGAATGACTGAGAAAGTTGGTGATTCGAAGTGTGAAATGAAGCGGCATGCATAACCGATTGCTTCGACTTTGATAGATGTCAGCACAATAGCTTCACTCTGGGGTATTTAGCGACTTACCTAAACCTCCGATTGCAATGGGGATGAAGAACTTGGTCCTTGATCGCGAAATTTGATATGTGTGTAGAAGTGTTGACTGGACAAAAATTGCTGCGAACATAGCTGCAACTGCCATGTTTGGTACATAGCAGTAGTATGCACATGATTCTAGGGTAGTTGTAGCCACCATGATTGCGGTTATTTTTGTTATTTGAGTATCAATCTGGGGAAGTGGAGAAAGATTTTAAAGTTATAATGAGGAATTAGATATCAGATGTAAAGTGTAGTATGATAAGATGTGTTGTGAAGATGTATTTCCTCGAGAGAAGACTCCTCGTCTATATACCAACACATAGAATTCATCATGACAGCAGTCGCACATTATGTTGACATTTCGAAAAGACCGTCTTATGTCGAAACACAATAACATTTCCTGGCGTCCCATATCTAGAATCAAAATAGCACATCTTGGCACAGCAAGGAAAAGTTTAGGGATATCTTGAACCAATCAAATCGCTTCGCATAGCGCTTAGCGAAGTTTAACAGGGGATTTAGAGTAGTGCTTAGCTTAAACAGCCCAAAGTGGGGACTTCCAGAACCCCGAATACGCAAATGCGAAAGTTTAAATTCAATTAGCGTGTACTGCAGCGATCCTCTAAAGATTTTCTCAAGTTTCATAGGGCTTAATGGAATTTGATCGACAGCTGTCAATTTGAAACTCCGATCTATAACCTCCGACTTTCATCTTATCATAGATATATTCCTATCGATGATCCAGTGGCTTGGTAATATTGATGAAATGAGGGGAAATAAATTTTGCAAACCTGGCAACATGTGGACAGGACGGTAAAAAGGAGTAGGTACACGGAACTTTCCAGACTTCTGGTGCAAAGTTTCGTCAAGCATTGGTTACAAGGAGATGTGCCTGTAGTACAGAGCAAATGAAGAATCCTCAACGCTCCCCGATGCATGGCCAGTAGATCTACCCCATAGCCTGCCTCTACATTTGCTTTGTGTGATCCAAAACTTTTCGACAAGATCAGAGACCCGCTCCTAGGTCCCCACGCAGATCTAAGCTGAGGGCACCCAGTGAGCTTATCTTTGCTGCGCTTCCTTTTGGTGGGCTTCTATTTCTCCGTGTCATGGCGGCAAGAACTCAAAAAACAACTATTTGATCCATTGCTTGTTATCAGTACTTTTGTATATCTATATTCAAGAACTGCGGATGGCTTAATTTGTGGGTCTACTCAATCTCAACGTCTCAAATGTTCGAATTCAAGACGACCATCTGGAACTTCTTCTTCTTCCTCCCGATCTGTGACAACCCTACAAATTTGCATGCGATTCCTTGGATCGAGAATCAACCCTTTATGTAGCAGCAGGCGCTCCTATCACATCAGAGGCGATTGTGATCTCGTACGAATCAAGTGGTTACAATTGATCTCGAAACACCCTGTCGATCTTTCGCTCGATATCTGAGGTGGGATAGAGGCCTCCACCAGACAGTCTTCATAAAAAGTTGCAATAATCAATGCAGCTTCATCCACGCCTTGATGGAGAGTTGGTTGTTTCGTCGAAGTTGTGATGGCCGTCAGTTTCATTAGTCTAGGAAGACAAGACCAATACTTTGATGATCAATCAAAGCTGCACCATATAATAGCCATGATCCACATACTCAGGAGTTCTAGTTGGCCGATTCAGTATCCCTATTTGTCATGAACTTTCAAGATTATAGGTATGTCATTCTCACTTCAGCTATAAAATTCTCAACTAATATCTTGGGAGATGTTCAGAAGAATGTTCCTCGTGTAAAGCAGACTATCGTTACTCCGTCTTTTGTCCCGATTGTGAACCTGTACAAGGGGTGCGGATCCGGTCATAAATACAGCGAAAAGTATTGGGTTTCAGCTACCGATGATGATGCAGCAAACCCTCAAACACCAATCGAAGTGTGCATCGAAAGCTTTTTCTCAAAAGATAGCATGAGATGGGATATGCGGAAGAAAACAAGCCCAGCTTCAGTCTTTCTACCATCTGGCCTCCTTATTTTACACGGACCCAACGCGCAGATTGTCAAATCACTTGACAATCGTAAGATTTCTTCGGCGGATATTTAACGCTTCTTCAATGGGTTGGAGAACATTATCCAAGACATCAATACCTTTGACTGCACTGATATCCTTCATGATCGAGCTTGTCCGGATAACATTCCACGTGGCGTATGCTTCGAAATGGTAGGATTCAATGCTATTGTCTTATATTCAGTCCATAACGCGCTAGCTATCTTCATACCAGCCACTTCCCTTGAGCTAAACATTTATTTCTGTTTGCAAAGTGTGCAAGACTGGCAACGGCAGATTTCCCCCGCGGTTACTAAGAATTCATGAGAACGAACTTGATAGGTTGATCTGACCATCCTGTGGGCCGAACTTCACAACAGGAAATTTTACCTCACTTCTACTCTCTTCCGCCAACGTCTGATCGACCTGCCAGGGTGTCTGTGGCTTTCCTTCTTCAAATACTCCTCCAATTGGCCTATAATTAATATAAAAATGAAATGATCCCAATTCATGCAGCAGCCTATTCCATTCTCCCCTTGCGTTTTTCTTTTCCAAGCTGATTCACAATTTCATGAGAGTTCTGAATCCGTGTTTTTGATAGAGACTGCGGCCGTTGTCTGATGCCTGAAATTTGCAGAGGACTTAGTATATTCTGGAGAGCTTTCCAAATATAACGAAAAGCAAGAGAGAGCAGTCAACTTTGTATCTCGCTTACCTCGATGAATCCTTCTAATCCTAGCTTATCTGCCATGTTGGTGCCCCATTCCATCAGAAGTGTGCCGATACCTTTTCCTCTATAATTTGGATGTACTGAAGTTTGATTCAGAGCTACACAATAATGCCTAGGTTACGACAGTTCCAACAAGGCGATGCAGATTGCAGAGCAAAATTGGGGAAATATTAGCTTACCTATATGAGGTCTATTCATCCATTGTTGTCGAGGTGTATAACACTGTCTCACGAACTCGGTTGCGAAATTCCTACCCTCTCCCTCCGACCACCAAGTTGCAACTATCTTGGGGAGCTCATTGGGCCACGGCGTCTCTGTAAATATGAGCCACTGAATTTATCTACCATCAGCACAATGAAGGTATCAATGGATAGGGGAGAAACTACCTAACAAGCACCAATAACTGCACCGTTACTCTGGTCGACTACATAAATCCAATGGCTAACACCCTCCTTGTACCCCAAATGAGTATTCCATGCTCTCTCCTTGTCGGCCAAGACAGCCGCCTCATGATCTTGAGATGTAGGACCATGTACTGGATGGAAAAGTTGGAAAGATGATATGTAGGGTTAGCGCCAGGCAACCCAAGCTAAATCGACAATTGCGTCTGATTCGGCGCGAGTTGTGACTTCGTGAAGCGTGTATGTTGGGGACATCTTGCATACATACGGGATTCTAAAAGGAGATTTTGTTTTGGAAAACAAGTAATAATGAGGAAAGGCCTTGCTCTGTCCTTGGGAAACACGATTTCTGGGGGTACATATATAGTAACATGACTTTCCTCTTATGTGGCACCAACAAGACAACAAATCACTCTGATCAATCAAGATCAGCAACCGAATCAATATTCAAACAGTGTTATCTAGTTGGGCCTATTCTGAGGTTAGTCTTGGTGCGGGGAAGACTATTTCCGGCTTATGATTATGCATGCATGTTGGTGGCCCGGTACGTAGCCTAGCACGTAGATAGGTACGTAGTCCACATTGCAATATGACACTCGAACTGCCACTGAAATCATGAGCAAATTACTAACTGTCGGAAATGTTTTGCGAAATTTATAAGCTAATCATCGTTCATATTCTCTGCATTCTGACAAACGCCGTATTAGACAATGCTCCAGAAATTTCAGTTGAGCCCTACTCATGAGGGTTTAGTCCTTCCGAAGACCTATTTTCATGACTGTGATTATAGTACTTGACAAGATTAAGAACAAGTGTCACTCGGCGTATTTAATCAGAAATGCTGAGGAATATTACCAAAAGCATTGTGCTATCGTGCTTCAATTGATAGACCTCCGGAGAAGGAGAAGTGCAGTCGCGCACCAAGATAGTAGCCATTTGGGTGGCTCTAGAAAATACCATGTAGAGAATAATTACATGGCCGTTGCGATGCCAAGATCCTCTACCGCGAAAGGAAAGAGGGGCACCGCTATAAGGCACAACGAACCTTTGACAACACCACAACTCAAACAATAACATCGCATCAAGCGGTGTTAGCCCATACTAGACGTATTAAATCGAAGCACATTTTAAGGGCACCAAAGCAGTGGGGTTGTCCTAATTCCAGCAAACACGGCAACCCCAACTCTTAAGCAGGTCGCTGCTGACGGTTTGAATTGACCATCCAATACAGATCAGATTTTCTTTCTGGCTCGGCAAAACGGCAAGAAATATTTCTTCATATTGCTATGTTTCCATGTATCAAGAATAAAGCACAAGGGCGAAAGCTCTTTACGGAGAGAAGTCAGACGCCGACCTATGGGCTTACCGAGTATCTGGCTTTATTGATTGACACGACTAGTAAACATTCAAACCCCATATTGTCTTGAATCATGCTCTTCGCTGTCGTGATTCTAGTCGCCGTAGCTCCATTGATGAGATTGTCGCCGCACTCACCGCTATACCCCGCCAGAAAGGTAATCCTTAGATCGGACGGCATGGATTTTTAAAACAAAAGATGAACTCCACAAAGGGATATCATTCTAGCATTACGTTTCAAGACGAACGAATTAACGAGAGTGATCCCGCTTTCGCCGCATGATTCCGGAACCTATCGCGTTTCAGATACAGCCGCACTCGACAAAACACAAAATGGCTACTCGCACACCCCAGTATCACAGCTTATCATTGCCGATATTGATATCATACAAGCATATAATTATGCAGGGAGAGTTCTTCAAGAGGGCGCATTGTTTCGAAACTACACAGCTATCAGCCCTCTCGCTTTGCCCTACGAGCTGCATGGAACTTAGTCCAAAGTAGATACATGACGGGTGGCGACCAATTACAAATTTAGGCTCAGAATTGATGCGGGTCATCCAGCATATCATTGTTAGCTTATATAGAGCCAGCATAATATTTTTGTATGGCTATCCCTCACTACAGAACACACGACTCAGATTCTGGACACTCTAGCCGCTATGAATATGTTACCATTGATGGGTAAACAGGAGAATACGTTGAACAATTGGGCTTCAAATAATCTGGGCAGGCCTCGGAATGGCTCCATGGTCTTTTTAATGAGCGAGACAGGTCTACAGCAAGAACAAATAGATCACTGGTGGACCAGTCAAGAGGATACTCGTAAGTAAAAAAAATTTATCTGGTACTGAAGAAGTTTCTCATAGTTGGTTTTAGGCTCTAATATTATGATTACGTCTGGAGAAGTACGGCTACTTTCCGAGATTGACGCGTGTGGTTCTGAAAGCCGCAATTCCAAACGTGCACACCTCGACTTTTCAGACTCGACACCTATTCTATTGGGCAACAACATACAAGACTTCGATGCAGCGTTTTCCGGTCTTGATGATTGGTCTCCTCTCAAACAATCATGTCATGATTTGCATGGAGCTTTCTCCACAGATCTGATGAATTTTCACCCCCACGAAGATTGGTGCAATCAGTCGACGGAACATGGTCTCTTTCACTCAGATACTATGACATCCTCTGATACCGATTCAGTATCGTCGATATCATCAGGCTATGAGAGTAATCGAGCTTCCAACCGATCATCCGGACGTACTTGGGGCACTACATCAACGCTTTTCTCCGTAGACGAAGCCCAGGAGACAGCCCCGACTAACGCACCCCAGGGTTTCCAGTATCATCAGATTATACAGCCAACAAAATTTCCTTCGGTTCCGAATTCACAACACAAATTAGCTGACGATCTCGACACAAGCGAGTTCACTAATCGATACCACAGCTTGGAATCTACCCCTCGTTCAACCACAAGCTTGAGACGCAAATCAAATACAAATCTTAATTATAAAAAACTACCGGATATACCTCAAAAGCCTTCAAGATATAGCTGTACTAAATGCGGTCAGCTATTCGAACGTAAAGGTGCGAAGGGCGACTGGAAAAGGCACGAACAGACAAAGTGCGAGCAACAAAAACTGTGGTACTGTATGCCTCAAGAGCCCACTTTTCAGGCATTTAATATTTGGTATTGCATGTTATGCAGTCACTCTGATGGAAATCGCGATGGGATGGCTGGCCATATCACCAATGAACACCGATTTCAAAATTGCTGGAGTAAACCTTTCTCTGAAAGGAGCCATCCCAGGAAGGACAAATTAAGGGATCATTTGAAGAAACACCATGCTTTATTAGAAGGATCCACTGGATGGGAAGCGTGGCATCAAGATTTGCCCGAAAAGAAGGCTTGGGGCTGCGGTTTCTGTGGCGGTTGCTTTTTCACTTGGGACAGTAAGTCACATGTTCATCTACATCTTGGAAAGTGATTTTCTTCTACTTCTTTTTTTATTTATTTGTGTGGAATTGACCTGGTGGACGATATGAATTTCAAATAATTTGGGCTCATGAAAACCGATTGTTACTAACCTCAGACAGCAAGACTTGACCATATTGCGGAGCACTATGAAAAGCAAGGTCTTGATGTATCACAATGGTCATTGACGAACGTAATCAAAGGCTTGCTCAAACAACCTAGAGAATGGGATATATTGACTGCTTGGAACAAAATCGTTGGTCATAATGATAAATCCTTTACATGGTCAGATAATGACGCTCTGATGTTGCAGCGCAAATTAGAGTATCGTGAGGGCACGCCACATAGTCTGGCCGAAGAGGCGAGAAGATTGGCGAAAAGATCCCCTCACAACTCCGTACCGCAGACTTGGCCCCTCTGTGAATCTCGTGCAGCCAGACTAACACGAGATTTGTTGAATGAGCCTCCGAGAAAGAATCCTTTAAACAGGCATGGCGGCGTTTTTCATGGAGACCCCTCTTGGGTACATATTAAGCACGCAGATTTTGGGATGCAAGGTGATAATTATGGTGGATATATTTAATGGTCGAGTCATCTAAATGAATCTGAATGGTAGAGACGTACGCAGAAGCAATGGTATGTGGAAGCTGGCTATCCATATCCTAGAGTTCTTCTATTCAACAGTCGATATTCGTATAAGAATTCTAGCGTCTTTCAGGAATTCACACCTGAGAATGAGCGTGGCCTGGTGCTGAACGCTATGGATGAATTCATCATTTGCTCAGATATTCAAGTAACCTAGACGGTGAAAGAATGGAGCCAACGGAGAGAGGTTTCGGGCTGGAAAAGACGATAATATCGATGTGGTAATTGAAAGTCTCCCGAGTTCAGGTTTCGGGGCGGGGCTGGTGGTGGTTAATATATATGTGAAGTTCATACATCAAAGCAGACTTCAGGAAAGTTTTTAATCATAACAATAATATACTTTCTTTCATCACTCCACTCATGACGCAGAAATCGAATTGTGTCAGTCAGGTCTTTCAATGATAATTTTGATCAGTCAGAGAATGATAGAAATGATGTGGGATTGTAGGAAATTGGAGAAATTCAGTATCAACAGCTCTGTCGCATACAAGGCTTATTGTGAAAAGTTTACAGCACACTCTCGATGATACATTTCACCAGCAATGCCTCCCGATTTTCGATAGATATGTAACTAGAGCTCTACTTTCGTTCCTATTCAGGATTGAGGCATCTCTGATATTAGTTCCTACCAACTTCATGTCCAGACTTAAAAGATAGTGGTGAATGCTGTACTTCTACACGTTGTAGGAGAGCACCACAAACATTCTTAGAGTATATGAGATGACCGTATCACAACAGCCTTTCAAGGAAAGGACGAGAAGATTGAGATAACTGCTTCTTCTATGTTCAGCCGTCGAAAGTCGGATCCTCCTGGAGGAACAACTCGCCTTGAGAATGAACACTCGTGAAATCGGGCATGGCACATCGAGCTGGTGAAGATACTTGCTTTCCAATCTATTTCCCATTAATTTTGCTTTCACTGAGTACCGATCAACTCAAATATCGGTTTACGAATATACAACTCGGAGAAAACTAACCACAATTTCACCCTAGAGAAATATCATAGTTCAATTAGGTAGATTCTGTTATAAGTGTTTGAAACGCTACTGCGATCCTACTGCAGATTTTTAACGGAGAACGAAGGGAAACGCCATCCTGCACGGGATACTTGTCCATCTAGAACATTGGCTTGTTAAATTTGGAGAATTGGCGAGAAAGCTGTTCTGTTTATCAAGATATTGGTGATTTATTTAGTGAAGTCATGATGGATACGGAAGATTTGAAGAAGAGATGGATATCATCCGAGTCCATGGTGGAAAATATAATGATAGAATCTTCGTGTGTGAAAATCAAATTCTTTCTGTCATTCTAAACAATAGTGATGCCGATTGCCTCTGTTCCTGTATATACCGCATTTAAAGCCTGTGACTGATTGAGCAATGCAGCTAGTTCATGAAATTACACATGGGCAGATGTGGTGGATGTCCAAAGTTACGGAATAGCTAACTGGATGCCAGGTGCGAAACCTCGAAAAGCATGCGATAAACTTAAGTGAATATTTTGAATGATTGAATCCTAGGATTGAAAACTTCGTGGTACTGCAATTTAGACTGTTGTAAGCCTCGTATATGAGAGAAATGAACATTGAAAATAGGAAATTTTGAGGAGGATGCATGCTGTCTCCGGGGTGTTTGATGAAAAGGAGAATCTTATGGATTTGAAAATATATATCGATCTTGTGAAGCATCAACAGGAGGACGCTTTGCTGTTCCTAGCTGCTTCTTGAATTTCAAGGCCTAACTTTGTTTGATACATAACTTAAATATAGTGTCTCCTCAGCCTCAGTCTATTTTTCACGCGCTAGAGGCTGAAGTTCTCACATGTAAGCAGACATTCCATTATCACGACCTGAGAAACCACATTGGCTGTAAAGTGTCTATATTTTGTGAAATCCAACGTAGTACCACTTGTTTGACTCAGTATTGAAAAGCAGTCATAATAAAGAGGATTGAAATGCAAGCTCTAACTATGAGTGGATTGTTTCTCTTTTGGAGAGTAATAATAGGAAAGTAGAACCGAATGGTCGCAATAAGAAGAAGACAACGTTTCTGAATGATCGAGTCCTTTCTAGTGGAATTTCCCGCAATTTCAACGATCGAAGTTCATGGTCGACTGGCATATCTCCTTTCCGCCAATAAGACATTTGAACGTGAGATTATCGCTCTTATTGCCAAATACGATCTGCTGTTGATACGTAATTTTTTGCACCTGGCGGCCGAGTTGAGCATTGAATTTCGTTTTCAGATTTTTACCGAAATCGAAGCTACTATCTAGAATTGACTGAATTTCTCCAACTGTCTCAACTCCTATACTGCATTGGCATAATCAGTCTTGATTTTAGATTGATGATCAACAAACCAGGGTCAGAAAGATACTCGGGAGGTTCTTCTGCTACACAAGCGTACAGTGTACTTCTGAGTACTGAATTTGTACGAGGTGTATAATCTCTCGCACAGTCAACAATTCTGGAGATATCCTTGGTTATTTCGTCCCCCTGCAATATTTCATTAGTTGGTATGAAAAGTATGATGGAGCAAAAAGCCTCCATAGCTTTTTCATGAAATGATATTGATCATCAGGGGGTTTGGCCTTATAATTGCCTAGTGATCGGGCTTTTTGAGCGGTACTTGCCTTGAGAATCAACCATTCCATTCGTCCACTGCATCTTTTCAAATTTCCCCACGGGTCAATGTAAGAATCCTCCTCTGGATCTATACCTTCTCGGAAAACCATACCCAAAGAAACACCATAATGACGACGGATTTGCTTTACCCGAGGCGCAATTCCTTCTAGCCCACGTAAGGCAGCGCCACGCACAACTCGAGTCAGACAAGCTAGCCATCGAAGGAAAGCATAATGCTTTCATCCGAAAGCAACAGGAAGTAACATTCAGTCAAATGACAACCTCAAGCTGGATGCCTGCCGAAGATAGCAAAGTTATGGGAGACTTTGATAGACTCAAGAGAGACATGAGAAGCTGGGCGAAGAAAGCAGCATTCCTGAATGACATGGTTTCTGTTCTGAGCCCGCTTGATAATGACGCGATGGCAGCTCTGGGGGGTGCGTTGGAACGTGTGGTCCGGTTTCAGGACGATAATGCGCTTCCCAACGGTTTGGGTAGATCGAAAAAGACACCGGAACTGCTTCTGAATGCTCTTCTCTCCCGTGGTATCTACACAATCTTGTTTCGAAGTCCCTTCTTTTTCGTGGAAAGCATCATCGAAGGTCGATCTTCAAAGTTAGAATGCCGTAATGGACTAGAAGAAGTATAAGATTACGGTATTAATTGTAAGTGGATTAAACAACGATTCGAGAGGATTAGGCTAATCTCTTTATAAGCAAACGAAAAGAACGCTCATCTTTGGCGATCCCAGACTTTGAGACTCCTATTTCCCCCAATAAAGACTGATACCTCAAACGGAGAAATAACTTTACATGAGATAACGAAGGAAGCGATAGCAGAAGCAGCAGATCAACAAGCTTCGAGTTTTCTAGCAGGGCCAGCTCGATATCTCATCGCCGATGAAGCTCGAGACAAGATTTACACTATACATCGCGAGGCAGCCACGATGTCATACAATTTATGGACAAGAAGGACCGAATTGAGGTGCTATACTACTTTACAGAAGTTAAATCATCCCTATTTCAATCCTGATAGCAAACGTCTGCTTCCGCATTCTTCGGTAGATTACGAAAGCCACGAGGATCGACTGAAGGGGAAGCCAATCGATGTGATTTTGCACCCACTTGTGATGGCCTATGGACAGACGATGGAGAGAACTATATGCAGGGACGTATATGGGCACCTGCAGAAGTATGGCTTGATAGCAAAGCCCCATCTGCATAACCCTCTGTTAAATAGTTTCTTCGGAAGTTCGATTGTACTTATTCACGCGAAATTGAAAGCTAGCAAAGAAGGATCTGCGTAACGGCTTTACTATGGTATCTATTGCACTTGCCGATACAGAAGCATTGCTCAGGGGTTTTTGTGGTAGGCGCCATATTCATGAAGGCTGCGAGGAAACAACCACAACGATACTAGACATCGAGGTTCTAGCGGATATTCCAGAGAGTATTAACAAAAGCGTTGATATTACAATTGCGATGATCTATAGCTGCAGCAAAATGCCTGACTTTCATAAAATCCTGTTCGCTGAATGTTGCGTGTGAGATCCTGTGGAGAATGAATGAGGAGTGAGGTCTCAGAGAACAGATTTTAACCTTGCGGCGCTGAGACAAATCAGATCCGAAGTTTAGCCGACTGAGATCCGATCTTGCGTGGAAGGGGGTGGGATTGCTCGGATGTACTCCATGCTCTGCATTGTATTTACATCGAGGGATTTCCTGCTACAAACACAAATGTGGTTACAAATGTTTATGTCTACGTTCTCTGTTCTGGCTAAACCATAGCTGGCTTACATAATGCACTCCACAAACTCTACGTATAATGCTGAGCTTACCCGGCAGGAGCAACCCTTGTATCATTATTTGCTGAGTGAGACCAGCTGGCTTAAGCAGCAGCGAAGACAAAGTGTTTCCCTGGATATAAATATCGACACATGTTCTGTACACACCAAGAACAAACTTTAATTATATACCGTGTCTTTTATCCCATCAACGCCCTTACTGCTACAGTTCGCGCTACGAAACTGAACAACCGGACCCAACCTATCTGTATATTGATATCACACTGAAAAGTATTATGGCTTTCTATCTTCCACAAGACCAAGGTGTATTACCATACTTTCTACTCTTCGTGAGTTTTCTTTTCCGTTCTGACACCCTCAACTCTACAATCCAAGAATTTCCAAAAGCAGGAGCAATAACTCTTCCACCCCATCCATTACCCCTGCCCTAAACTAACACCCACAGAACGCCATCATGAGCTTCTACAACTCCGCCCAATGTTTCCTCTCCCTCCCCGCCACCCGAAAACTTTTTTTTGGTCCACACTCTACCATTCCCTCTTCCTCTTCCCCCAAAACCTCCTCTCCATCTTCTTATGAAGCAACCGCCCTCTTTGCCCGCACCTTCGGCTGCTACACCCTTGTGAGCGGTATGCTCCGTTTGATAACAGCATATAATCTTTCCTCTCCTGAACTATATTTCCTTACTTTATGGGCTTATGTGGTGATAGCAGGCTTCTGGGGAATGGAATGGTTGTATTTCGGGACTGTGGCTTTTGGACCTGCGTTATGCGCGAGTATTGTTATAGACGGAGGAGCTGTGATCATGATGTTGTGGGGATGGGGTAAATATTAGGGTCTGAAGTTTCGCGAGTCGGAAATGTGATGTGAAGGGGAGAAAGCTTAGTTTTACGACTTATGATTATATGTGTTAATGTTTCAAGGAATGGAACGATCTACCGGTGCAAAAGTTATAACATGTGCTTTTGATCAGATGAGTTTACAAGTCTATATTTGGTACGCCGATGTCATTTCTACTCCCAAACTAATCGTACATGAATAATGCTTTTGATCGCTTAACATTTAGAGTGCTAGTATACACAGCAACCCCTCCCCCCTTAAGAAATTGTACAGATGATCTTTCCCTTACTAGTGTTTTTCTCCATCTCCTTATGGGCCTCAACCACCTTTTCCCAAGGGAAGACCTTGTCCACAAAAATCTTGAATGTACCATCCTCAAATTTTGGAAGGTATTCTTCCAACTTATCTCTCAATTTGCCCTGATAATCCACATCTCTACTCCTCAACGTACTTCCTTCGAATCTAACTCTCTTGAATATGAACGCACCCATATCAACACCACTTGGTAACTTCGTACCACTCATTACTCCCAAAAGCACAACTCTTGCATCTTTTGCTGCTACATCCAGATCTCCCTGGAAATAGTTTGCTCCTACGAAATCAACAATAATATCAACACCCTTGCCATCTGTAGCAGCGGTAATTTCCTTGGCCCAATCTTGTGTTTTGTAGTTGAAGCCTGCTGTGGCTCCCAATTTGTTCACGCAGAAATCGATCTTTTCTTGTGAGCCTGCTGTTACATAAATAGCTGATGCGCCGGAGTTCTTGGCGAGTTGAATCCCGGCAATGGAGACGGAAGATGCGCCTGCGTGCCAGAGAATGGATTTTCCTTGGGAGAATTCGCCGACGAGATACATAGCTTGAGTAGCTGTTATCCATGTCTGTTTCGATTGTGTTAACTCATTTCATAACGACATCTGAAGAAGTAAAGGTATAACGGGAAATATCATACCTCAGGAATACCAGCTGCCTCTTCCCAGCTCAAATGATCCGGTTTCTTCAAAAGCATATGCGTGCTCACAGCAAGGTACTCCGCATATGCACCTCCATACGCCAATCCAAAAACCTCATCTCCAACACTAAAACCCTCTTTGATATCTGTGCCTAAACTTTCAATCGTACCCGAAAATTCCACGCCAAGAGTTTTGGGAGCTTGTGGTGGAACAGGATAGAGGCCTTCACGTTGAAGAAGATCCATACGGTTAAGACCGAAAGCTTTGACTTTGACGATAGCTTCGCCCGTTTGAGCGGTAGGCTTGGGGGTCGAATCATTTATGAAAAGGGCATCGGCATGTCCTTTGCCATCTTTGATATCTGATGAGCTATGTTAGCTGATATTGCTTTCATTGGTGCGCAATTGCGTGTAGCTGGTTGGAACGCCAAGAATAAGAGCTCAAGTTTCCGGTGCATGGAATTGAAAATTACATACCAACTGCTCGCATAGTTTCAGGCATTGTGCTATCTATTTTATTGCAGCAAACAACTGGGGATATAATCTGGAATGAGAACAAAATTGTCTTGGGGAAGATCAATGCCAAGGGGCATTTTGATGTTTATATTGTGATGCGGTGGGGCCGCCCAATGACGATAGCGGGGTAGCTAAAATTCCTGCTTACAAAACATGTTAAAATAGTGACGACAGGTACCCGAAATTCAGTATTTGTACCTAGGTAATTGTTAGTGCACAGCTTTTCGACCATTTAAGTCCGATCTGAGTTCGCGTATCCCCTTTTTATCTTAGTTAGACAAACACACTGGCAGTACAAGTTTTATGTTCTCTGCGTTAATCACAAAGATCATGTATATGGCTCGTTGATATCTCACGTCCAACAACAGGAGACGACTGATTTATGTATCTCTTGGTAGGTTCGAGAATATCTCATGGGGTGATAAAGTAAAATATCAATACATCCATACCATTCGCATATCATATCCGCTTCAGCGGCCTCAAGGTCAAACATCATTCAAAACATCAAGTAAAGTGTAAATAGTTTCTGTTCTAATTCCCATTCCACCCAAACCATTCTACGATCCCCTCCAAAATAACATCAATCAAACCGGCCACATCATCCGTTTGTGGCTGTAATATACCGGCATGCATTTGGGAAATATGGGTTGAATAAGGAGCTCCTCCGTATGATTGATCTTGGAAATTGGGTCGAGACGACTGTTCTTCTTCTTCGATCAATTCGCGTATCATGATGCATTGAAGAAATTGGTAGAAGCTAGCGCCTCTTAATGTGCTTGCTTGTCTACATTGGGTTTGACACATAAATTCTTGCATGTAGTGATATCCAAGCAAAATACTAGCATTTAGGAAGAATAGCAAGTAGTAAAGAAATCTAAAATGGGACTGAGAACATGAGAACGTGATATAAGATGGCCAATATGCACGACTCGGTTGTTATGAGACACTCGAAAGTGGCAGTGTTACCATTGTCTGCCTTGGGAAGAGGCGGGATATATTCATTAGGTTCATGGGGATTAAGGATCACTAAACGGTGTGGATGGAAGTATATTTGGGGTTATAAGAATGTGTGTTTTATTAAGAAATGACTGACTTACCTTTACTCGCACTCGCCTCTCCCACTAGAGAGATAGAATTTATAGAAAAATCGCCCTGAAAGATTTAATCGTTCAGTAAACGAGTACCAAACTGTAACTTGGCCCACTTGAACACCGTCGTTACATTGTCGGCGCTTGTGAGACAAAACTTCCTCACGAGCGGTGCATCTCTCAAACTTACGTTTTCGGTTTCGTTGAAAAGTGTCTTCGATGTTCATACGCTTGAGTCGAGCGGCAAGCTCGTTGACCTCCTGGGAACGTAGGTCATGCATTGTTGCTTCTATGTAATTTGACATATTGATGCAGGTGTTATTGTTGTAAAGATTTGAATGTTGTGATTTGAATGGGGAAGGAAAGAAGATATCAAGAAGGAGGAAAGGGCTTTTATACTAAAAATTTGTATCATTTTTACAGCCAAGTCGATGATGGAAACAATGCATTGATTCTCAGTGCTAGTGGATTCTTTGTCATGTGTCAAAGAAACCTTCAGACGCCTGGAATTGTTCTCCATCTTCTTTGTCGCACCTATCTTTGTTAAGGGTAGACTACAACACTGAGTTTTTCCGTCTTTAGCCATACCTTATTCAAGGAAACCAACGAAATAATATCCTAACTATGTCGAATTGAACGTTCTGACTTAAGCCAATGGAGGGTATCCAAACGTGCGGATGCCGATCACATCGCCATTAAACCTACAAAAACCTCAATTGACCACCTCCCGGTTGTTTAGTCTTTCTTTGCAAAAGAAGGCAAAAACTCCATAACTGTAGCCACGGCCCACTTGAGAGTCGTGGTCATATCAATGTCTAAACCTCCACCCTGGCATTTCAGACCTAGCTCACTAACCACATCCTCTTTCAATTTTCCCTCAACATCATCACCTTCAAACATCCATTTGTGATCCTCAACATAATTTGGCCATACAATTTTATCAACGTATCCCGGTGGATCTTCCCAGAACCCCTCGAGAGTTACATAGCCACTACGAGCTTCCCTTCGACCTTTTGCCTTTTCATAGCTAACACGAAGGAAAAGTTTGAGATCGATCTGAGATTGGAGTGCGGCCAAGGATTTGGAATAGAGAAGAAACCCATCAAAAATGCAAAGACGAATGGGAGAATCTGTGTCTGATAAGATTCCATGTCCTGGCTGTCCAGGCTGAATCCATGCCTTAACTTCAGATTTTAATGCTTCGATATCTTTGTCTGACACGGGGCATTCTCCAATAGAATTTTTGTCTTCTTTGGAGTCGAGATTGGGCTATGAAGAGTGAGGACTCGTTCTACAAGATTCGCAACAACTATCAAAACACAGATAGAAGATAATGACTGACAGGAAATGTGCCTTCTTTGCGTATATGCTCAAGAGACTTGACCATTTCTGGTATATCCAAAGCTTCCGCGCAGTCCCAATCTACTAGATCATGCTTCTTAGGGAGTCTGGTTATTATCAGTAGGAGCCACATTGAAAAGTACTTCGTAAAACAGACACTAGGTCGTAAAATAGGATACATATCAAAAGCAATACAGGCAAAAATCCTAACTCACTCTTCTTCGGGTCTATAGAAGTCATCTTCGTGAAGAACGAATGTATGTGGAAAGATATCACGGAGAAGTCGACTAAGTGTTGTCTTACCACTAGATGAACACCCACTAATTCCAAGTACCACTGCTTTCTTAGAATCCTTCATGGTGAGAGATTAGTGGTTTCTATGTCCAAGTTGGACTATCATCAACCGTTGCTGTCGATCTCGAGATTGCTTGTCAAGCTGAGGCCGTTGAAGGAGGGGTTTGAAGATTGGGTAATCATAGCCAGCACCGTTTATTTTGTCTCGACGCTGTGACCAATTCGATAACGAATCTTTCCGATATCACATCATGTTTTGGTGGATCAATGTCTTGACTGCCTCTACGATGTACAGAAGTGACCTGGAATGAGAAATATTCCCTCAAAAGCTGTATGTAACGGTGATATAAATGCATAAGAAAGTGCTAAAATATGGGCCTGAGTATACAACCGTCCATTGCCAATAAATTATATCTTCAAAATTTATTCTTATTCGTGCGCATCTTCAATTACAAGACAATCCGAACTTATGCCAGTCCGCTCAATCCCCAAACACCCATGCACACGCCAATCGGAAGCTTGTGGGTAGTTTCTGGGGCAGCTGTTCTCAAGACGAAAGTATTTGCTTGGCCTCGCCTGTTTCTTCAAGCAACCTTGCTGTCAGATTCATTTAATTGAATCAATATTCCTTCTCTTACCCAAACATCCCTTTTCCCAATTGTCAACCTTCAAGATGCTTTCTCCCTTCAGATTAGCCAGCAGGCAAGCCATTACCCGTGGTGTTGCTTCCAGAAGTAGCATTGCCATCAGACAAGCTTCCACATGGGCAGATGTTCCTCAAGGTCCTCCAGTACGTATTTCTTGTCAATGGCACTACTTTAGACACTTTTAGGCTAATTCTATACAGGATGTAAGTTGTTGACTCTTCTAATTCGGTAGAGGGGTAGTTTTCTAATTGTGCGATTGTTTGTGACAGGCCATTTTAGGTATGAGTCAACAATGGGATTATTTGTTTGATATGAAAATCTAACAAAAATGCAGGTATCACCGAGGCCTTCAAGGCAGATAGTTTCAAGGAGAAGATCAACTTAGGTTTGCAAGACCGAACTGCTTTCAATTTAACATCACTAACTTTATTCTAGGTGTCGGCGCATACAGAGATGATGCAGGCCAACCTTACGTCCTTCCATCCGTCCGAACCGCAGAAGACAAGGTCGTACAAGCAAAGCTCAACAAAGAATATGCGGGTATTACTGGTGTTCCAGATTTCACCAAGGCAGCTGCTGTTCTTGCATACGGTGAGGGATCGAGTGCCCTTGATCGTTTAGTCATTACACAATCCATCTCCGGAACTGGAGCTCTCCGAATTGGAGGTGCTTTCCTCCAACGATTCTACCCTGGCGCAAAGAAGATTTACATCCCAACTCCATCGTGGGCAAACCACGCTGCAGTCTTCAAGGATTCGGGTCTCGAGGTTGAGAAATATAGATACTATAACAAGGACACAATCGGCCTCGATTTTGAGGGCATGATTGCAGACATCAAGGCTGCACCAAAGGGAAGCGCTTTCTTGCTCCACGCATGTGCGCACAACCCCACTGGTGTCGACCCAACTGTCGAGCAATGGAAGGAGATTAGCGATGCTGTCAAGGCTGGTGGACACTATGCTTTCTTCGACATGGCCTACCAAGGATTCGCCTCCGGTGATACCGACAAGGACGCTTTCCCCATCCGTCACTTCATTGAGCAAGGCCACAACCCATGTCTCGCCCAGTCTTTCGCCAAGAACATGGGATTGTATGGTGAGCGTGTTGGTGCATTCTCCATTGTCTGCGCCGATGCTGCCGAGAAGAAGCGTGTTGATTCACAAATCAAGATTCTTGTCCGCCCTCTTTACTCCAACCCTCCCGTTCACGGTGCCCGTATTGCTTCTACCATCCTCAACGACAAGGCTTTGAACAAGCAATGGCTTGCTGAGGTCAAGGGAATGGCTGATCGTATCATCACCATGAGAGCTTTATTGAAGAAGGAACTCGAGAACTTGGGCTCAAAGCACGACTGGTCTCACATCACTAGCCAAATCGGCATGTTCGCATACACTGGTTTGACTCCTGAGCAAATGGATAAATTGGCTACTGAAGTAAGTTCTTTTCCAGACTGATTTAGTAGAAGTAGCGCTAATCATAAACTTAGCACTCCGTATATGCTACCAAGGATGGTAGAATTTCTGTTGCAGGTATCACTTCAGCAAACGTCAAGAGATTGGCTGCTGCTATCCATGCTGTCAAGCCATAGATCGGTTATATATTTTTAATCCCAAAATCTAATATAGCACGGCGTGGTAGAAAACATCCTTGAGATTCTAGAGCTTAGTCCAGAAGAATAAATAGAAGCAACATATACCATTGAAAGAAGTGAAAAGTCTTCCCTCCATGAATTGTTCCGCTTATTGGATTGTTATCGAATGCAATTAAATTGTTCACAGTATTCCCAATCATTGCATCCCCAACAGAAATATCGTGTCTTTCAGCTCTCCCAATACAACGCCAACTCTCCTCCGATCTTTTCAAGCCATAAGTTCATCCCATCTTTCCGTCTGATCATCAAAATCGTAAAATCATAATTCATCCTATCCTTCTCTTTCTTTACCACTGATCCACGCGATTAACTTCCCCTCAACCTCTCCACATCCCTTCTCACCTCCTGCAGTTCTTCCCTAAGTTCTCCATATACCCTCGCAATCTCCCTCATCTGCCTTTCCTTCCTCTCGTCCTCTCTTCCCACTCCATATCCCCATAAATCCCTCTCCTTCAATTTCCCCCTCTCCTTCAACCTCTCTCTACCCCCACGCAATTCCCGCATATAATTTTGTAAAGCTTCGGTTGTCCGTTCGTCGTAGATGATTTTCTCTCCTTGTACATACTTGAGTTGCAATTCGTGGGAAATAGTCTGGGATTGAAGGGAGAGAAGGGAGATTTTGGAAATTGTGTGTCGGGTAATGGGGCCGTGTTTTGAACGCTCGAGGAGCTGTATTATGAGGGCTGTGGCGCGGTGGTATAGGGCTAGGAGCTGCGTCGTAGTGTTGATTAGGGTTGTGCGGGCGAGAGCGAGAGAATGGGATTGCGTGAGGAGAGCGGATTGTAGAGTTAGAACGCTAGGGAGGAGATTGGGTATTTGGCGGTGCAGGAAAGAGGCGTTTGTTGCCGGGGAAAGGATTCGCGAAAGGGAGATGGCGGTGTTGTGGAGGTTGGTGCTGAGGAGGGCGCTCAGTTGCGGAAGGTGGGTTGGGAGGGAATGGTATGTCGGTGTGGATTCTAGAAGGGCAATATCGCGTTTGGAGAGGGAGCTTGAAGGAAGAGAGAGCTTTGCCGTGAGGAGAATGACCAGCTCGATGAATTCATCTGGTAATTCTGCCGCCTTTCTTGGGGGCGCGGGTTGAGAAGTTCGGGTTCGAGGTTTCGCGGGAATGGGAGGCGGTGGTGAGAGATCCAGGGACGACAGAGAAGATATCAGGATCTGCGATTTTGCGGCTTCTATTCTGGCAGTTTTTAGTGCCTAAGATTGTATGTTAGCAACTGTGAAAAATAGTAGAGTGAGGGGAAAAGCTACCCCAGAAATCGCATCCCGCTCTTTCTGAGCAGGATGATTTTTAGTAGAACCATTAGGATTTAAAATATTGGTTGAAAGTTTTTTGTACAACTCTGCAAACTTGGGATTACTCTGAAGAATGGACTCTTCAACAGGAGGCAACATGGCGCCGTTGATGTTAGAACTGATTATTGAGTTGTGCCAGATTTGCCAACACCACACTCCAAAAGTTTTGTAGCAAGTCGAGCCAGAATTAAATTTCCCAAACTTGGGAAAAATAAAGATTTTGTTGCAGATTTCGAATCGGGAAGCTTTCAGGATCTCGAAATCAATTGTCTTGAGAAATCTGGAAGAATGGCTGTTAAATTCTACGAGGGTCCTTTTTGGGCAGCTGTCAATTTATTTTGACAAGGATGATGGGGATTGTGCATTTCTGATGAGGCTAATATAGATCTAATTGGGTTAGATCATTAACCCCCATTACATTACCTCGCTCTTGCCCGACTTTGGTTTCTGTCATATTTGATATCAGATGATTGCGAACTTGTCAACACCACTCATGCAAACGCAAACAAGATCTTATCTGGACCTGAGGTACACATATTTACTCCCAGTTCAATGCGTCAATGCAATTTACCTGCTACCTTCCGTTCTCAATTGGTAGATTCAAACTTTCCTTTGCTCCTCCTGTTTGCTTACCTTGATCCAAACTAGATCTGAAATAAACCCAATTCGGTCCAAACTTTATTGTTCAACCAGCTGTCAGTCCCCTAAAATTCGGTATATTCGGAGGTTATCAATAATCAATGATTCTTTCTGGCCAAACTTCTTCACGCCTGAGGAAATCCCTTTCCCTTGCTCGACCTTGCATCCGAGCTTCGTGGTATGGTGTATAAAGCAATCGTTGGCTTCACGAGCGACAAGCGTCTAGCTCCTTCTACTCTATAGGACATCCCCATCTTAAAGACCACTGCACGAAGTAATTACTATGCGCAGGGAGTACTAAAGGTTCTGGTTGAGCTCTTTCAATTTTACTTCAACTTCCAAACAAATCAGGCATGAAGCTCAGAGATTGTTTCACAGACAGAACGAGCTCAGATTTTAAGACCTCCACCACTCAACATGACGTGGACCATGATGTGTACAAGGCACTTTCTTACGAGGGTATCATGCCGGCAGTCATTCACCTGGGATTGATGCTAGTTGAGTTAAATTATATTAAATTGCGATGAGTGTCCGGGTGTGGCTCTTTTTTGAAGATTGACTTAGGTCCGATCCCAGGAGTATCACACAGAAGACATTAATATGTGGATCGATAATACAGAGAATCAATCATCCAGTCGGTTTCGTTGAAACCAACGTTCGAATGTCAGAATAGATGGCAATATCTCTCGAGAGGCCCTTGTCATGCAGAGGTTTATGGGCCGCCAGGAACAAGATTTTAAAGAGATTGGTACTTGCAAAGCAGAAACTTGTTGAGACCAGCGATTAGTGAAGCATGTGGTATCGATGCGATGCAGAAGTTGTCTGTTAATAATTGCTTGGAACTCACGGAACAATTGGGGATTCTACCATACATAGTAGATGGTGCTATGGATTTATGACAAGAGTTTTTGACAGGGCCCAACTTTGCGCTATTGAAAACCTTAATCAGTCGGAGTATCCATGGACATTGAGAGTAGATCTAATGACTGGGATAATCTCATAGTTTTGTAGGTTCTCAATGCTTCGGAGTCCATGCATATTTCTCTGTACGGCAGCATCGTAATATTGCTTAAAACGATACTTAGGTAATCTTCCCAGGAAATTGCTCCTTAAAGCAGTAGCTTTCTAACATCGGCACATATCAAAATCCAAAATTGTGTCTATAAACTCAAGAGAACGGCTTGGTGAGAGTCAAGCCGCGCAATGTTCTACTTACTGAAATCTCGACTCTTTATCACATCAGCGTCTCACCGCCAGCAAATCTTCAAACATAATTGATTGAGTGTTTTTTCACATTTTCCCTTGATGCTTCATCAACTAACTGCTACATAGAAGAGTTTGTTTGGGTGAAGTTTTCCCGTCATACTGTTTCGCTCCTCATGACTCAACAAATCAGGGACTCAATCAAATTAGTCTGTTTTATGCTATGAGTTGTTATAATATGTCTCGCTATTGCTCGAATATATAAGACGCACATATCCTTCAAGTAGATCGTACATAATTTTACATCAGGTATCTTTCTATGTTACTCTCCAGGGTTCTCTTACTTGGTATTGAATTGCCGGTTACTCACGAAGCAATTTATTGAATGCTCATACATACTATTTGAATGGAATCTTCAAAAGCACTTCAAAACAGGGAACATTAACGAGTCAAAGTCAAAGAACTTCCATTACGGACGAAGTGAATGTCTCGTTCGCCCGTATGGAGTTGTTTGAAGCCGTAACGCCTCCGACCCATGAAAAATGCACACATGATTCAAATCTTCATCTCCAGATCGATATAACAGGCCCTTGGAGGTTCAGCCGCACAGCGGATCTAAGGAAGCGCCGCAGCGAATATGGGTTTTCGCCGGACATATGAGGGACTATTAGACGCCACATTTTACCAATATCCAAAAGACAATAAAATCTGCACACAGTGACCGATATTTACGTGCGTAGAAGCGGCCATAAAGTTGCTGTCTTGACTTCCTTGCTTATTTCAACAACAATCATAAGCTTTTCAGGGATTATAAGGCAGCGACTTGATTTAATTAGTCGTCTCAGACGATCCCATCTTTAATGTGGAATTTGAAGGAATGAGGTGGTAGTGTAAGCCTTCTCGAACCTCTGTTCTACATAAGCCTCAAATATATAAGGTTATTTCCCAGCACAGATGGGCTGCTGAACTTGCGAGTTCGGACTTTTCAAAGATTTGAATCCTTCCGATCATCAATCTCCACAAAATACTTATTTAAGTTAGTGCTTCTAGATTGATTGGCCTGTTCGTATCCCGCACCCTCAAGTATATATGGGGTTGGATTTCAAAACGGCGGTGATGTTGCTGGGATTGGGGTGATCTTTTGCAGTTGATGGATGTCTGTGCTGTACGAGTACGTGAATAATGTGGATCCTGTAATCATAGCTTGGGCTGAACTACAAATATACCTTTAGAAGAGCCTATTCATCTTATTTTTTGTATATTTATTGATGCGCGCATAGGCTTGAGGTAGAGATCTTCGTATGTTTTTGGGTTTTGCTTCTTTGATTCATCTACACTTGTTTAGATTCTCCTGTGACTCAACATCTGGCGAAAATGAGCTTCGATACCAAAGTTCCCCAAGGACTATTAGGTAGTGAGATCAAGAGAAAAATGGTTGCCTCTCCAGTTTTAGATGAGAAGCCATCTATAGCATAGTAAGTCTCCTAGCTTTCATGATTAAAAGATCTCACCTAACATACACAAAGTAGATCCCCAGACTACGACCCAACCCAAGCACCACCGTACCTGATGTATCCCTATTCCCAAGAAGTAGATTCCCAGGACAACATGTCCATCAACCAAACACTCACCTCTACCCCCTCGTTTCCACTTGCCAAACTCGTCATTCCCACCAAAACAGATTCTTTAGCCTCCGGCTTTCCTTTCCATCAACGTCTCTACGATTACCGTGTTTCTCATGATGAATGGCATCTCTTCACGCACGAAATTGTCAAAGCAGCTAGTCTCACTATACAGGAGGACTGGGCAGCATGGACCGCCGGTATCTCTACCGGTGTATTAAGTACCGGACTCCTCGTCTTCGGTGGTCCTTTTGCAGGGTACTATACCGGAAGATCGGTTCACAGAAAGAAAGTAGTTGAAAAAGTCAAAGACGGATTAATGCATGAAGGAAGTTTGAGAGCTACGCTTCATAAATGGAATGATCAGTCATTTAGAGGTAAGGGTTTTCAAGCGTGGTTAGAACTGCCCTCTGTTAAGGGCGAGATCAATAGAGAGCAGGAGGAGGAAGAGTCGAATACAAAGTGTAGTAAGAAGGAGAAAAACTTGAAGAAGAAGGAACAGAGAAGGTTCAGGATTATCATTATCCCTAATGATGCGCCGATGGGTATGTTAATGAGTAGCCAACAGTCGACTTGGAGTTTGGGGAATGCGGAGTCGAATCAAAGGAGTGGGATTGCGGAGGCGCCTGATACTGAACAAAGACAGCCAGCGGTCGCGGAACTCCCATAATGGGTGAACCTCAAGAGGTGTTTTGCTAATTTCTGGCGTTCGGGGGGTCGAAGGCGTGGTAATGTTATATATTCACTTTTGCTGTGGTGCAGGGAAGCTGGAAAAGCAGAATCTTGAATAATGGGTGAATTTCATGAGGTGTATTGCTCATTTGTGGCTTTAAGAAGTCAGTGGTGTAGTAAATTGGTTCGTTATTTACTGTAATTGTGGTACAACAAGCAATTTCATATTCGGTTTCAAAGTCATCAACTCACCCCGCAATCCATCTGCATCAATCGTCAGCGCTCCTTCCCCACAATCAACTTCTTTCCTTCTTTGGAACTCGATTCACCCCCTCGAACTTCTATCCCTATATATATAGTCGTTAAGACTCCACATTCGAAAACATTTTCTCTCCTCTACAACAACTTCCATATAGCAACTCTCAAGCTTCTCAACTTTGACCGCATCTTACTCTCGGATTCAAATTTCAAATTCTTAACACCTATCTTTAACCATACCACATGCGACATCATGGCTTCCAAGAAGGATACACTCTATCCCAAAATCTCTGGTAAGCCCAAAAACTTACTCCTGGAATTCTCAAAGTACCAGAGAACCTCAAAGACTCGACGTGCTATACTCCCTGTCACCGGAACAGTAAAACTCCATGGAACCCATGGAGATATTCGCATCACAGCAGACGACACTATTTGTGTACAAACTCGAAACTCGGATGTTCTTACACCGGCTCTCGACAGCTTGAAATTCCTTGATTTCATTCAGCCAGCTCGAACGAAGATCCTTGCCCTGAAAAAGCAGTTCCATGCTCGTTTCATGAAGCTGAACCCCAAAGCTAAGATCAACGATGAACATCCTCTCATCATCGCTGGCGAGTGGATCGGCCCAAAGATTCAGAAAGACGTCGCAGTCAGTGCATTGCCAGACCGATATTTCGTCATCATTTCTGTTTCCATCAACAACGAATGGCAGCTGGATGAACCATATTCAGACATTGAAAACGAGTCTATTAACATTTTAAACATCTCTCGGGGAGGATTTTACCACGAAACCATCGAACTGAAGAACCCGGAGCCAGCATTCACAAAGATGCAAGCTCTGGCCGATGAGGTGGAGAAAGAGTGTCCTTTTGCAAAGACTTTTGGCATTATTGGCCTTGGTGAAGGCATCGTCTGGAAACCTGCTGCGCCTCTTTGCCATGATGCAAAATATTGGCTCAAATTAAAGGGTCCAATTTCCATGGGGATCGTAGAGGCTGGGCCGGCCACTCGCATGCCGCAGCGAAGCCAATTCATTCCTCCTGTCTTCGCGGCTCCAGCTCCCTCTCATGCTGCCATGAATAAAGCCACACCGACTAGGAACATAAGCAACATGACAACACAACGAAGTGTCGCTAGTCTACCCGTCTTTTCAGCATCGCCTTACTCTGTTACAGCTAGTAGAGCTTCCAACGACCCGATGGGCAACCCACTTCCATTGAAAGTTTTAGGTCTGAAAGAAGTCCCGTCGCTGCCAGCTTCGCCTTCTCTTACGACTAGCAAAACACTCAGTCGGGCAGTGAGCATCACGACGCCACCCGAGGTGTCTTGCTTGAGAGAATCTCCAACGGCATCTACATTTGTACCACTGAGACTTAAGAATACCGCAGGCGAAAGTTCGGGGGATTCCAAAGTTGATGGAGATGGTACTTTATGGCCTTCGTTGCCTAGACAGGTCAGCGACGTGTCATCAAAATTTCAAGGCTCTAGGTCAGGGTCATTGGTAGCTGGAAAGACTGAGGATAGGGAATCGCAAAGTCCGGGAACAGTCAGAAACGTTACACGTGTGCCAACAGCATCGAAGAATATTACTTACGTTTCGCCAGAGAACGCAAGACTCCTCGAGACCCTCAAATCGGCGCCGGTAACACCTGAAATGTTCAAACAGGTCAGATCGGAGATCATGAGCCTTATCCAAACGAGCAGCCCTGAGAAACTATCAATTGTGTCCGAGAAGGAAGTCGAGCATACGCCGGAAGTCTCCAAGTCTGATGAGAGCGTAATCTCTTCTCCTGTTGCCCCCAAAGCAACTGCTTGTGAGTCATCAGACGATGATGGCCAGGAAGAAGGCGGCTGGCCTATTCCATCGTTCAGGAAGAAAAACCACAAGAAAAAGTCCGAGAACATTGGTCTCATTCCTCTGATCACAGTCACCGAGGTGATCGAAGCCATCGAATCAGAGCATGTGCAGCTGGGTTCTGTGCCATCGAAGGTTGGAGATGACAATGAAGAGTCATCTGAAACTACCAAACCGGCTTGCCCACCACTGATTCTCAAGAAAATCGAGGGACCAGAGGTAATAGCGGCCAGAAACTTTGCGAATGAAGTAATTTGGGAGAGAAGATTGGAGCAAGGATGGCAATATCTAATCGAGAAGGGAGAACGTACCGAGAGACAAAATGCAGAAAAGTTTCTAGATTGGTTATGGGAAGACGTGGAGGTAGAGGAGGAAGTAGAGATCGAGGAGCTTAACCTTAACGTGGCTCTCTTGAAGAAAGAGATTTTTAAAATCGGCAGAGATTGGTTCTTCGAGCATTTGGCCTTCGAGGGGCAGAATGAAAACTGGGGTGTTGGAGCAGCGCGTTAAATATTAAGAAACTTGTAATTCTAACATAATACCCGGTGGAACTTATTTATGAGCTTAATATGGAAATCTACATTCTTGCATACCTGCATTCGACTTTCTGATGCATTTAGTATCTTTTGGAGAAATCGTGCATGTGTGACCACTGTTACGATGCTTTTGGAGTATGAAAAAGATAATTGGCATCGATCTTCGGGCTTGAGGACCCTTTTGTGGACCGTTGTCTCCCAAAAAACATCCATCCACTAGATTGTTTTGGCACTAGCCGTTGCTTAATATCATGCATAGGTATACCAGGTATATCTTCAAATATTAACACCATCCTCAACTATCAGAGTCAAAGTTCTGCCATCATTTTGGCGCACTTGTACAGGCTGGGCTGCACGATCGTATCACTGATAGTGCGGTGAGCCGTTTATCTGCCATGCGATCAAATCGATGGAAGCCAATTATCAAATTCGGTTCCTGCTGAAATGTGGTAGACGTACACGTGACTTCGAGGTCCTGAAATTTTTTTGTTGCATATCTTAAAAAGTCGCAAATTTGCGAAGTTCATCGTTGTTGATTTTAGCTCCCAAATTTATAAAAAATACATCAACTGGGAATAAGAGCACTTTGGGGAATTATTTCCGGAGTCCTGATGTCCGTGTTATGAGTATAATTGGTCTGTGCTCAACATCAATTCTCCTCTCCTCCTTCCCTTGAACTGTCTTCATCAGATCATTCTCGACTCTGAGATCTTCAATCAATTGAAGATGTGCTGAACTACTATTATTCGATCTCGAGGATTGTAGCTGGACGTTACAAGCGTAATCAATATGGCGTTGAATCTACTGTGGAATTTTACTTGACGTCTTTCACAACGAACGCGTTGCTACGACTGTGGCACCAAACAAACAAAATTCACAGCTAGCAAGTTCTACGGAGTGGAATACAAGTATGATACAAATATGGTCGAAAATCTCGAGGAACTCAAAGAACAACGCTCCATTTCTTTATGGTTGTGGTAATTGGTGTCTACCCCCGTATTGTTCTTTCTCCCCTCAATAATGACTTCTGTTCCCTTTCTTTATTCCTAGCTCGGACTGCAAACGGTCTTCTTTCAATACTTGGTCGTGAACTTTCATAACCTCATTCTTGAAAGAAGTCAATCTGATACAATTTCAAGCGGAAATTAAGGACCCTGTTATTCAAGCTTCTCGTATGTACGATTCGCAATAAGACATTTGTGCCAAATCCCTTCCAAGATGGCTGGCCTTCAAAGTCAATTCAAGGTCGTTTCGACCACCGAATATTTAGGCACTACAGTTGAGGTCCTTGAAGGAGATATGTTAAAATATCCGGTCGATGTGATTGTCAATGCTGCGAATGTTAGATTAAAGAGGGGAAGTGGTATCGATGGAGCGATTCATGCCGCAGCTGGTCCAGAACTTCAACCTGAAATGGACCAGCTATTTCCGCATCCAGGACAAGTGGGTGCAGCTTATGGAACGACTCATTCTTTCAATATCAGATCTTGCAGATATATCATCCACGCTATTGGTCCGAATTGGAATATAGTGAACCAGCGAGACGGAACACTTTTGCTGAACGCTTTTCGGAATAGTCTAGATCTTGCGATGGCTAATAAGCTGAGATCGATTGCGTTTCCTGGAATTTCGATGGGAATTTTTGCAATGCCAAAAGATCTAGCAGGATTGATGATAATTACCGCCATTAGAACATGGATCAAGGAACACCAGGGAGAAATTGATCGCATTAGTATATTGCTACTTGAATATTCACGAGATGATATAGTAGAGACGCAGTTGCACGAAATCACTCGATATATGCCAGATACAGATTCCGGTCTGGATAAACTCGTACCTGCAGCTTTCAGAAAAAAGCCTCATGTTACTACAGCACCAGCACCTCTTCCAATCCCGACAACCAGTGGGCCTCTACCTAACCCGAAATTTCCCAGCCCTTTCTCTGAAGATTCGGGTCAAGTTGAGACTCCAGATCCTGTGACTGACCAATCAGATTCACCAACACCTCCTCCGCCCGGACCTCCTCCGCCTGGCCCTCCTCCGCCTGGCCCTCCTCCGCCTGGCCCTCCTCCGCCCGGCCCTCCTCCACCTGGAGACTCAGCTGCACCGCCCCCAAGACCTGAAGGCGCGCGTGCTGAGACTCCAAGCGATTCCGAAGATGAACCACCCAACTACCTCCTTAAATTCTACGAACCCCTGTCACACATGTGGATGGGAAGAGATCGTTATTACGCTTTATTAGAAGCGGGGATTGACCCCGAAACCTTCTACGAAGGAATGATCATTCCTGATCCTGAAGAAGATCCCAATTTAGATCCCCTCATTGGCGAAGAAAGAGATTTCTGGAGGGAATACAACGTTGAAAGACTTCGTCGAGGAAGAGAAATCAGTCAGGCTTTAGGATTACCAATAACGGCTGCAGATACGGCGGATGAGGATGCCGGTGCCTTGAAAACCGCTCGAGAGAAAAGTATATCTGTTACACAAGAACTCATGAAAACAAAAACTGCAGTGCGCGATGAAATAATTATAAATGAGGGGACAACTAACTGTACTGCTCTTACAGAAAGTGGGTTCCCATGTCGTTTTCGTGGCTATACTGCGATATGGCGCAAGCATAACGTTCCGGATCGGTGTACTTTACATCAGGATCTGGAGAGATTTCCGCGGGCTTAAAAGGAGAGTCAAAGTGAGGGAGGAGCAAGTCGATGTGTTAGGGCTACTGGGGTTTCAGTTAGAGACATTTTATTCATAGCTTGGCTTCAACTATTTGTTTGGATAGACGATTAACCATGTTGGCCTCAAATCAGATGTTGTGTCGTTTTCTCCTTTGCCTTCCTCACTCTTGGGTAGAAGAAGATGTGATGTGATTCTAATATTTAGGTTAGATAGTGTTTCTGCGAGGCCAAGATCACAAATATCTCTAACAACAATTAAGATCACGCGAGCGCAGAGATCATCTAGATTCCCTAAAATCCATATCATGGAGGTATCGCGTGATGCACAATAGTGAGGATAGTGAGGAACATTAAAATTATGAGTTTGAATATCTTTCTACATTATTTAGCAGTGCCAACTTCTTATCTGAAAGACGGTCCCATGAAAACACCAAAAACCATTCGCTTCGAATGCTGCAACTTTCCCCCATGAGCCTACTTTGTAAGTTTAAATCAAATTATGAACAACTAGCAGGCACAGAATCTGGAGTAATATTATTTAACAAAGATCATTTAGACCAGGTCTGAGTACTCAAATACCTCATATCTCCATTTTCAAGTAATCATCAGATCCCCAAACCCAAACTATCCATCACAACGAACCACACATGCATACAGGATGTCACTCCCCCTCTCTCACAGAACCATCTCCTTCCCCATCCCCCCTCCCACCCAAACTAAATCTCGTACCTGCAGGTACAAAGCCGCATGTAACCCCCTGCCCTGCAACCAACCACAACCCCCTCGCTTAAAACTCCTCGCACAAAACCTTGGAACTCCACTATTCGTAGGAGAAGAAACAAGCGGGATTTGATTAATCAAATCTTTATTGAAATCTTTCGAGTTAATTGAATTAAAATTCAACCACAAATGATTTATATAAATTCAATCTAAGTTAAAGAAAATTTAGCTTCTTATTATTTAAATAATGTCTAAAAACTTTATTTTATATAATATTCAAGAGATACAATCGAGTTGTAAAGACATTATAGAAATGGTCAAATTCCGCCTCTTTTTTCTCCTACGAATAGCTCCACTCCACAACCACAACGGTAACGGCCAGCCCCACCCCACCCATCGACCAAATACCCCACTCACCACACCCATCAAAGTTCAAATTCATAAAAAAAAATTCTCCCCGACGGATTCCTCTACTGCATCCGCGGACCCTTCTCCATCCTCATACATGCATGCACTGTGGCATCCACATGTCATTCATTTATTTTACTTTCCAGATCTAGATCGCTCATGCGGGTTTGACACTATGACAGTCGGTCTTTATTGAGAGGCTTATTGGTTCTCCTTGATTCCGCCTGTGGTTCTTCTCTTCTCTTGTTCGCGCGTCTGTTCGTATACGTATATGTATGTGTGACATTGTATGTATGATAGATACGCATTACAAAATCATAAGTGGGAGAGAAAGAAAAACATCTCCGGTGTGGTACCGTCGATTTGGGAGAGAGATTCGCGGGCTGTCGGTATCAAGAAAGGTATGAGGGATATAGGGAATCTTAATGTCGAGTGTCTTCCTGATCTGTTAGACCCGAAAAACACATTGATCGGGATGTAGGGGATGGGTGTTTATTGTATTCTATAATGAGTTCTATATCTCATCAAGTTCTCTCTATTCACCATTTCTTCTAACACATTATATCTACCATACACCTTCAAAATTCATAAACCTCCATTCCATCCGCTCCCCTAAATAAAACCCAGAAACAGAATCAAGAAAAAATCTTTTTATCCCCAACAAGGAGACAAAAACCAAAGATACTATCCACTAGCCACATCTATACTGACTGCACCACTCCACTCCACTCCACACGAAAGCAGTAGCTAGCCACTCCAGAACTAACTAACCCTTTCCTCCACAATTTCCATGAACAACAAACTCCATCCTGAATCACAGAAACAGGCGGGCCATCCATTTCCTCATATAGGCTAAATACCTCACCTCCCTATCCGCCCCACTCCCCTCTCTCACTCCCCCTAACGAAAATTATTCTCTCCAAAACTTCAACGTCCCCTCTCCCCTCTTCCCTAAATCGCTAGTTACTCAAAAACCCACCAACTAACCAAGCATTCACCGTGCCTTTAGAAACAGAAAACTTGATGAATGACATGGCCTATGACACAATAGTATTGAAATAATATGACATGATACGGAAGGGCAACCTGATGTGACTGAGACTTTTATATCGTCTTCACGTGAACATATACTCTGTACGCGAGGCAGAACATCTAGACAAGAGGACTTTGAATCAACATCTTTCATTCAATTGTATTACACTAGCCTACCTCCATCATGTTAAATGCCACAGCGCGCGACTGCCACATTCAACATTACCTAAATATACCGGTACAAAAGCACACATACCAACAACTCCCATGACCTCAACCAACAAACTCCACTCCACATCGATCCACCTGACTCAACTCCATCAAACCCGTCACAAGATGCACCAATCCTCATCCCCTAAACCATTGTTTCTTCTCAAACCATTGAATCCATCCACACCTTCGGCCGTTGCGTACTCCCAGTATTCCCGCACTTCTATATGTTGAAATACAATTCTAAATTGTTAGGTCGTCAAAGTACGACCATGAACCCGTTTGATAGTCCCATTAGTTGCCCGATCAAATCTCGCAGTCTAGCACGTGCCTCCCATACTAAACACCGAGATGCCAAAATGACAAACGAATCAACCGCCAAATTACGCCCGCTATAGACAGAGTAAAGCAAATAGCACAAGAGATACATAGGAAAAAACTAAAATCGGGAGACAAATAACTTGTAAAGCAATGGTACTAGTATGTACGATACCTTGATGATATAAGCAAATTTGTCTCTACTACGTTGAGCGCTCGCCGTCCTGGATAGTGTCTACCGGCGGGTCTTAAGTAGTTTGTTAGCTAGAGATTGTAATGAGAGGCCTAATTCCCAATTACCATAATCAAGAGCACAATACTCCCAATCAACAAAAGAGCAGTTATGATGAGTACAACTCCTCGGTGCGCCCAACCAAGCTTTTCATTCCGACATGCCATGCAAATTAATCCACCGGCAGCCAGAGCAAATCCTAACAAGGCACCCGTGAGTGCACCCAAGTCAACTTCCGTCCTTAATTTGTGTCGACCTGTTGCAAGGAGAAGTGTGGATGCAGCTTGAGATAGTATTGAAAAGAAAAAGCAAGCAATCATTGTAAATAACAAAGTTTGTTCTTGGAATCGACTCAATCGCTGATCCGCCACGCTCGGGAAAGTTGCATAATGAGCAACATATCCATTCGGAAAATCCGCCGAGGAGGCATACGCTTCGTCTTCGACGTCAGTTATCGAACCATTGGCTGTTCCGCTTGGACTTTGTTGAAAGTATCCTCTATCTCGATTTCCCATGAGTGGCTCACGTTCGCGATTTTTTGTTGTACCGGGAGGTATAAACCAACCCCTAACTTTTCCCACTCCTTGTTTTGTTCGTCGAATCGCACTCGCTACAACCTCTGCGCCAGGGAACGTCATTTCCGCATTAGGATCCGTATATATATAGTATGGCTCGTCCTGATCAACATCACTCCCGTTATCGTATTCGTTCCAATATGTTTGTCGAGGCGGCGATCGCTGTAGTGTTTGTGATGGGGCACGGCCGAGACTGTCTCTCCTCGAACCCATACTAGGAGTAGAAGGCCCGCTCGTCATTGGCGTAGAAGCACGGATAAGCGTGATGAGATCGTTATATTGAGAATGTAAGGAACTAAAATCTTGTCTTGTGAAGCTTTTTGGATTGCCCAATACCTCAACTTCGAATCGTTCCTTGACTCTTCGAGATCCGGTCCATTTCTAACAACATCAAATAAGTTATTGCATTATCGATTTCACAGGTGATCGTCCATACCGTATATTTCTTCAATAATTTGTAGAATGCGACACGCTGGGCTTCAACAAATCGATCCAATTTCGCAAGATCATCCCCGCAGCTCTCAATCTGCATGTTATATTTGGAAAACTTGTTCATCCGCTTCCTCGTCATCTGCCCATTGGAGCTTTCTGCACATCTTGCAAGTAATCGCAGGACAATAGTCGATAGATATTCTGTTGTTCAAATATTAGCATGCATTGACTGTTAACAGTCTCAAATTGACCCTCTACATACGGAGTCTGCGACCAATCTCCTCACTCTTGCTCTTAACAAACAGTTCGACCCGATCGTGTTGGTTTGATAACTCTGTGAAGAATTCATTCTCGAATGCGACCAAAGAAGTATCGACATGACCCGGAATAGTGATTGATTTTCCAGAATCTCTCGTGGTATTGTGCTTTATCGAATTCTTCAATTCATCATAATCAAGGTTGTCTAATCGCAGAGCGAGAAAGCTGTGTCAGTACAGATCTGCGTCATGATATTTTCGCTATCACACCAATAAAACGGGATTGTTTCACACTCACATGGCGCCCATTGTGGCACAGAGTCCGAATGGAATTGCTGACCGTACTTCATTCCCACAATGTACTCGTCTTGGAAAGCTACTCAAGCAATTGTTTCCCTTTTATAAGGTAATGGATTCGAGGTGTTTAGGATTCCTTTGTTCCTGACCAACTTTCATGTGCGGGTAATAGCGGTCCTGGTGGAGAAAGTTGGAAATTTAATACGCAATGATATCCGCAATTGCAAAAGAAAGGTACAAAGTACAATTAATGTACAGAGAGTGGATACGAGGATCCAGACCAAGCTGTACAAAATCCGCTTGAAACCTGATGCGTCGGTTATCTTTAGGAAGAAAACCGAAACGAATGAAAAAAATGAGAATTGATAAGCTTTATGAGGTTGACAGTGCCAAGGGTCCCGGGGAAAGCTGGATGCAGTAACTGGAGCAAGCAGCGTAGCAACAAGGTCAAGCAAGTCCTGCTCCACAAGATGTATATGTTATATACGGTGTAAGTTGTATGAAAGCAGGCGAGTGAGAGCAGTGAGTCGGAGCTGATAATTATTTCTTTCAATAACTTTGAGACACTGATCATTTAGAGTGAGCTTAAGATGCGGATCAGACGCTATCTTCTATTGTTAACTGCCACCAATACGAATAGGGCTGCAAAGATAGCAGCGATAAACTAGAGTTTGAGGGCAGTGGGTGACTATTATGGTGTGAAATACTGTAATGTAAGACTGTAGGATACGAATCAACGAATCAACGAATCAACGAATCAATGAATCAATGGAAAATTGTATTGAGAAACAAAAAATGAAATTTGTTAGAAATCATCAACCGGACATCCGCGGAGTCTTTTCTCCTGCTCGAATGAGTATCCTTTCTTGTCCTTACGTTATCCTTTCCTTTCCTTTCCTTTCCGTACTTCTCTACAGAAGGGTGGCTCGGTGGATGTCTGATGTCTTCATATCAGCGATAGCATGCATATGCACATGGAAGGTATACGATGTATGTACTCTATGTACCCGCAGGGTTGGTTTCAATTCTGTTCCTTGATTGGTGCGCAGATATCCAACGAACTAAACTCCCAGATGCAGCTGTGATTATTATCTCCCCCGAGGCCCCGTATCGTTTTACATCCACCGTACAGCTGCACCGAAAGAAGGGTTCAATGATGTCCAATGCCGTGTTGCTTCCTAGCTAGGTATGAATGGTGGTAATTGAAATGAAAGTCCTACTGAAAAGGAATATTCCTTGCAAGTGAAGAAGAAAATTTTGTTTATTTTATTTTTATTTTTACACAACCTTGTTATCAATGACCAATGAGCTTGTCAAGTTGACAGGAAGTATATTTTGCGATGGCAATAGCTTGTCCGGTTGGTCTAGATGTTCAGTGGGAAAGTCAATCACGATACTAGAGGTATTTGATACCTACAATATCAAGATAGACAATTGGTTTTAGATCCTGCACGCCTGCAATAGCAACACGATCAATAGTGCCTATAGATGGATCATCGTTGGTTGGATCAATGTTGGACGCGAATGATTGGATACGAGATAAAAGTAACTTTAGTTTGAGAGTTACCGATTATCCCAGAATTCTGAGATCTCAGATCTATCCTACCGTTTGTTCCTCATTATCCGGATACCTAGGAATCAGAACCATCAAGTCTTCCCATCTCATCATAGAAACAGATCGTAAAAAGTGTCATCAGATTTACTATAGTAATTGGCTTCTCAATACTGAACAAAATCCACCCAGTATTGAAACAAGGGGGGATGAATGACATAGATTCAATGCTATTGGTAGACTTTCATCCGCATGTATGCACTTGTTTTCAATTTAGCCAGTGGCCCCGAGTCATAAGCGAGTACGCTTTTTAGCAAATACATATCTGGTTTTGATAACATGCTGTTGGCCCATTTTCAATATATTGAGGTGGATTTCTTACAACAGGAAACTTGTGCGAATGCTACATGCCATCTTTAGTACAAGTTCCGCGCCCCCGGTATATCTAGGTGTCTACTCTTTCTAGATTGACCCCCAAGAAGACTCTGGCAATCTCTTCTCGTGTGCTCAATTACCAAATGTCGTCCGACTACCAAGATGCTAATTAACCGGCCGATCCCCTCATTTTCAGAAAATTCGATCACCCCTCAATATGTTGGGATTTCACATGGAGTCCTGAAACTAGAAAGTCAGAATAAGATACCAAAGTGGGTGGTAATTGGAGACGGCGACGTGACCCTCCTCTCTTACCCACAGAGAATTCGGCTACCCGTTCATAAGAAGAGGGGTGATTATGAAATCACAACACACATCAAGTCATACGATTGACAAATCCCCATGAGAAGCAACATCTAGAGATTGTTCTGGACGCATGGAACCCCCACACCTTTCAAGATTTTGAGATTTTCACATGAAATATATTCTTTTGGGCAACATGCATGTTCATTGTTTAAAGGTTTCATCTGAAATCCCGCCGTCAATGTCGTACAATGGGTCCGTCTAGAAGCAGTAATAGTGCACGCGAGTGGGTTTCAAACCCTTCAACGTCGTGCTATGCTGTTGCACTAAAATGCTAAATATGTGCTACATGCCTTCATCAGCATAACAGTTGTGTTACGGTCGTACATAATCAGCCATTTATTGAGAAGAACACTATGAAGTATCCGATTTCGCATGCAACGTCAGGCACGATAAATCGGGTAACGAGTTGCCGAAGGTGTTGGTGAGGAATAACACATGCAGATTATTGTACATTTTTCAGCTGATGGAACTGCGGCAAATGGGCCAGAAATGCAAATTGTGAAAACGGTCTCCAAGGGAAGCTTGTGAGAATGCATTGCGCCTTGTAAATCAACTTTGACATTGGAATGTTCACCTCTATCAATCACTTGATCGAGAAAGGTATGGGTGAGAATGAGATTTCTGCTTTGGCAACTTGAAGCTCAAAATATGTCGAGGAAGAAGGAAAGTTCTCGGACATATCTAGCAGATTGCGATGAAGTACTGGATAATTAACGAGTTTCACGTGACTGTTATCGGAGTTGTGGAAAATACGCTAGTCTTATCGTTAAAAAAAACTTCAAAAATGTCAAACAGTAGAAGACTGAGGGAGCCAACGATGGAGACAGCAGGCAGTATTACCTCCTCGACGACATCAACTTCCCACACCATGACTGCCTCCCCGCCCAGCAAAGCCTCCGCCGCCAAGATCAATCAAAACGGCACAAATGGATCAAGCTCAATTGAGGACTTAATAGCTGCGCTTGCCTCAACCAATCGTCATACTTTTATTACGCCTTCATCGCAAATATTCACTACCAGTTCGGAATTTTCAAAGGAGACATTGGACAGATTTGCAGGGAAAATAGGAGATGAGCAAGCTACAAGATTGAAAGAGCAGAGGAAAAAGAGGAAGAGGGGCGATAAGGATGGAGCTGAGGAAGAAGTATTGAAGATTAGAAAAATACATACCCAAGGATTTGAGGCTCAGCAAGTTTTCGAACAGGCTAAGAGAGTTGTTGATGCGCTAAAAGGAGAGGTTGCAAGGGGTCTCGAAGAGCTCGGGATTGGTGGAGATGAGAGTGAAGAAAGTGAAGACGCTGGAGAGAAGGGGCCTGATATGATGGATTTTGATGAGGATGGATTCGCAATTAATTCAGATGTTGAAGGCGAGGAAGGCGATGAGGAAGAGGAATTTCACACGGACTCGGAGGACGAAAATGACGGCCAAGATGACGGGGAGGCTTTCGAGGGCTTCGGAGAGGAGGATGACGAAGAAGACGAAGAAGACGAAGAAGAGGATGAAGAGGATGAAGCTGGAGTATTCGTCGAGGATCCAAATAAACTCAACGACGGTTTCTTCTCAATCGACGAATTCAATAAACAAACAGAATTTCTCGAATGGCAGGATGCCTCAGCAGATCCTTATACTGGAGAAGCAAGTGACGAAGAGGACATTGACTGGGGCACCGATCCAATGTCTATGCCAATCAAATCAGATAAAGGATCCAAACGTGCGAAAGCTATGGATGTTTCAGACGGAGAGGACGACGAAGAAGAGGATGGGCCAACATTTGGCAACATGGATTTAAATGCACCTGAAGGAGATAGTGACGACGACGATATGGATTTGGACGAAGCTGCTGATGTAGCTGATGACAACACAAATGACATCCTCTACAAAGATTTCTTCGAACCTCCGCCAAGAAAAATCGGCAAAGGAGAACGACAAGCAAACTACCTTGAAAGGCAAGCTAAAAAAGCAGCTAAAAAAGCACCCGAAGAAGATGAAGCTGCTATGGAACGAGCCATGGCTGACGTCCGACGCGATCTATTTGACGACGAAGACGACGCCAACTCGGAAGATGCCCTCTCAGATCTCGACCCCGCAGACCCCAAATCCCGTCGTTCAGCCCACGAACGTCGTCAAGCCAAAATCAGCGAAGAAATCCGTCGTCTCGAAGCCGCATCCGTAGCAAAACGTGACTGGACACTAGCAGGAGAAGCAAAGGCTCTCGATCGACCCATGAACTCCCTCTTGGAAGAAGACCTCGATTTCGAGCGCACCGGCAAACCCGTTCCCGTTATCACAGCCGAAGTGAGCGAAAGCATCGAAGAACTCATCAAAAGACGTATCCTCGCCCAAGAATTCGACGAAGTCATTCGTCGTCGTCCTGATTCGCTAACCCCTGCCAATACCCGCCGCGGCCTCTTCGAACTCGACGATTCGAAGAACCAACAGAGTCTCGCGGAAATCTACGAGGAGGAACATGTCAAAAACACAAATCCAGATACATACGTCAGCGCCACGGATGAAAAACTCCAGGCCCAAGAAAAAGAAGTCGAAAATCTCTGGAAGGATATCTGTGCTAAACTCGACGCTCTCAGTTCCTGGCACTACAAACCCAAACCCGCAGCACCGAGTCTCACCGTCGTGGGCGACGTCGCTACAATCAGTATGGAAGATGCTCAGCCTTCTACAGCATCTGGTATCGCTGGAGCGGAATCGAGATTGGCGCCTCAGGAGATCTATAAGGCTGGGCAGGTGGTCGAGGGCATGAAGAGAGATAACAAGGAGATTACACGGGGTGGCGCACCCGTTGCGCGCGAGGAAATGAGCAGAGAGGAGAAATTGAGGAGGAGGAGGAGGGAGAAGGAGAGGATTAAGAAGATGGGTGAGGGTGAGAAGGTGCTGAGTAAGAAGGCGAAGGAGAAGAAGGATGTGGTGGGTGAGTTGAAGAGGGGTGGTGTCAAGGTTATTGGAAAGAGAGGTGAGATGAGGGATGTTGAGGGGAAGAAAATTATGGCAAGTGAGGTTGTTACCGGTGGTGGTGGGTTTAAGTTGTAGATTTAAGTTAGTGATTGCGTGACACATACAGCAAGTGTGTTGGGGATGTAATATCGATAACTTTGTAGTTGAATGAATATCAGACAAATTGCGATTGTCACTGGAGGGACACAAAACGAACATATTGTATCGAAAAAAGTATTGCATGTGTCAGATATGTAACTGAAATGGTTTCGCTTATAGAAAGATATGAATCTTCTATATCTACCTCTTCGCCGTTCCATCCCCCAACTTCTCCATCTGTTCCAACTGCTTCCCTTCCAAACCCGCAGGTCTCTCAAGCTCCACATAACCTCCCATCTTCACATCGCCCTTTACTTCTCCCATAACTACAGCACTATCTCCAATCACCTCTCCCTCAATATTTCTTTCCCAACCCCTCGCTTCTACACTCAACGGTCTCCACCAAGCCTCTTCCCCTCCCTGCCCGCCCCTAGCATGCCACCTCCCACCACACATCTCCCACAACCTACTCGCCGCTCTCTTATACGCAAACCTCTCGTCTTCTCCCGTGAAACTTTCCGTCCTCGCAAAATCCACTCCTTTCATCCTCCCAATCTCATTTCCCGCTCCAGGAACTGATCCAAAATCCGCATCTTCATCGGGATCATACCCTGTTTTAACACTAGGAGTATCAGTATACGTAGAAATATTTGGTCGGAAAGGAGATGTTTGATCCTGGTAGATTTCAGCGAGGGTTTCGGGGTATACTGCATCTTGAGGACTTTCGGATTCGGATTCGGGATCCGAGGAAGGAGACAGCTTGGTTTCGGGGAAGAAAAGAGTATCTGGGCCAGTGGCGGCACGAATTATGAGTTTACATCGGGCTTCGTAGAGAGCGTCAAGGAGAGTGATAAGGCGTCTTGCTTCGTTCTTTTGGAGGAGGGTTAGAATTGGCACATCATCGATGATGAATGTGTGGAAAGTAGAGGCCATAGTTATGTAGTCTGCGGGACCAAAAGCACCTCCACAGAGAGTGGGAAAGTCCCAGTATGTTATACCGTTGAGATGGCGGGCGACAGGAACTGTACGACCGTAAACTAAGAGTGTTGTTGATTGCCATGGAATTGGATCTGGAGAGGACGGAAAAGCTGATTTTACCACTTTCTCCCAGGTATCATCACTATCTGAAGCGAGAAGATATTTTTTGGGAGTATTGGCTTTTAAGATCTTCTCGGTGGTACTGTCATCATCTTTTTCATGAATACTTTGCTCATATCCAAGTCCGAGATTGCCGGGTGAAAGCTTTTCAAGTCCTGTAAACCCTTCTATCATTTCCTCTCTCATTATCTCAGACATCTTCGCTGTTTCATCGTCCACATCCTCGATTTCTCTTCGTCTCCAATCTCGACCCCCCTTTCCCATATCCCAAATTTCACACCTAGCTTTCAGAACTCCAACAAATCCCGAAAACTCATTCCCACTAGAAAACATGTCGAGTTTCTGTGGCTTAGCTAAGCCTAGCCAATTCTTCACGAGTCCTCCCCTACCAGGCACGGCATAATCCATGCCACTGGCCTTTTCGAGCTCTTCTGGCATACGATTTGAAGATGCAATGAGTACACCACCCAATTGAAAGAATGGTGTCAGAAGATTGCTCAATATTTTACTCGCAGCTCGGTCTGGTAACTGAAATTCGTCCAGAAAGAGTATAGGCGATTTTTCAATCATATCCTTCGCTAGCCAAAGTAGAGAGTAGTCTTCAGAATCCAAATTTCCATGCTTGGAACGAGATTGTCTCAATTGTTCCAGACGTGAGAATGTTTCTAGCATGAACGTATTGAAATGCCATCTCCTTTTCTTATTGTTCGGTAGACTATCGGCTAGCATATCCAACAACATTGACTTTCCAGTCCCAACTTCACCGTGAAGTAATATACCTTGGGGAGAGTCCAGATTCATTGCTGCTTCATGACTCGTGAGAACTCTTGTCATCGCAAGTGTATCTTGCCGTTCTTTCCTTCTAAAAAGATGGGCAAATAGTGGATTGTTCCTCAAAGGATGACCAGGAACTGCTACCGTCCGACCATCTTCATTATTTTGACCATCGTTGACGGCCTGACTGATTGCTTTGAGTCGAGCTGCATATTCCGATTGAGGTTTATAATCCTTCAACCGTAGATATAGTTTCTGCAAATGTAGAGCTATACGATGTTGAGCTGGGTCGGGGTCAATTACTTTAGTCGCCAGCAGAGCACGATACAATATGAGAGGATTGGTTATGGTTAGCCCTGTGGATTGAGGGAGGTTTGTTGGTGGCATTTGGAACTTTCATGGTCTAGATGAAAGCAAATTGATGGATCTCCATGATAAAATGATGAGGGGTGGAAAATGCAAGCGTCATCGCCGGCATTAAATCGGACGTCACTTTCTTAGCCTTGCCTCTGTGGCTGGAGTGTGGCGTCGGACCTGGACCTGTACCTGTACGCGTGCCTCAGCCTTGTAGTCTTGTAGCCTTGCATACCTGCAATTATTATTTTCGCGTCCCTATTGCATTTTTCTGTTGAGATGGATCTTTGGTCAATGGACAATGTATCGTGGAATGAGGTCAGATAATTGACTTGGGAGACAGCAGCTTGTCCCTAGGAGCTACCTGGCAGTATTGGAAGAGGAAATACGAAAGATAGACAGTCATAATTGGATAAGCTCACGATGCTAATGCCGCACAAAATCAGGTTCTCTGTCTGTGATGTCTGCAGGTGTCTGCAGTGGTTTGCTGACGACGTGCTTTTGTCTCACTGTCGCTAGTCCATTGGGAAACATATATATTTAAAGGCATGCGCATAAATGGTGAAGAATACTGAATCCAATTGACCCAAATGATTGTCAAATATTTATCTACTGAATCTGTTTTTCATCCAATTCTTTCCAGAAGATATCAGAACATAGCTGGAGCTTCTCACTGCTGGCCTGGCACAAATAGCAAAAAGTTAAGCCTGAACCTTGAGGTGTGGTCAGAGCTCAAGGATTAAAACGCGTGCTTCCAAGGTTTCCACCGGTCGCCTTTATTTTCTTTTGGTACCTGTAGCCGTATTCAATTGATTTTTGAATTTTGGATCCATCCATATCCATGATTGATTGATTTATTTTGGAGCACTTGGTTCTAAACTTTACAAGAAGCTTTTAAAACAAAACAAACACTAACGAGCCACGAACAATCACTTTCCACGAGTTATGCCAACAACATCATCGGTCTTTCTTATAATATAACCTCAATCACTTAATTCTCATCGACAGATTCAAGAAATGTTTTCGCCCACAGTCAACGCTGGCGCTCCTGCTCCAGTAAGGAGTAGCAGGAGACGTCCACGCCCTCATTCGAATGAGAATTCAATAGCACAGCCAAAAAGCAAGAGAGTTAGAAGCTCATACGATGACCAGACTTTTGCGCCAAATGGTACACCTGAAATGGAGGAAGCAAAAAACAACAAAGTAGCTACATTGACGAGGCGCGAAAGTCCTAAGGAGGTACCAAGTCAAAGACGAGAAATTGTTGTACGAGGAAAGAAGTCGAAAGGAACGGATAGGACTGGGAAAGGAGATGGCAGTGTGGTTCTTGTGAGTTGTCCAGTATCGCATTGTATTGCGACTTTTGGAGAATGATAACTTACATTTTCGGGCAGACCAAAAATGATACCTATACAGTTAGTAAACTGCCAGCGCTCCCAGATCAAATTCGCGCAGATATCACAGGTAGTTACAAATCTTTCACTGATCTGTAGGCTCATCACTAAATCTATGCTATAGCTCGTCAGCACGGCGCAATATATTCAGATAGCGGTTATGCACTTGCTCTCACCCACTCCCATGCATTCGTCTGGCCCTACGCTATTAACATCCCTTCCCCCGAAACATTTACATTCGCGTTACCTTATAACCATAAGCATATAACCGACCCTCTTCCTCTTGGTTCGCTAGTCTCGCCCTCTGCGTCATCCTCGGAGCCTGGTCTTGTCGTTGTTATACCTACTGGTAAAATCACATATTGGGAGTCTATTGCAAGCGCCGCCACACTTGATCTTATAAAATTAAAAAGCAATGGAGTCGGATCAACCATACCAGGAATGCTTTCCGGAGAAACCGTTGTGCAACTTTTGAATGCGGAAACCGCCGGATTTGTTCTGGCATTCAGTACCGGGCGATTGGCCTATCTACGAGTCAGGGATGGACATGGAAGACCCGAAGTATCTGTTCAATTCTTGAGAGGATCAAGTGGACCACTGGCAGGAGGTCTTTTTGGTAGCCTTAGAAATGTACTTTCTAGTACAGCATGGCGTGGAGACATTGCCGCCGTTCGCGCCGGACCACAGGAGCATGTAGGAGACCGAAATGTGGTTGTCGCAACAGGAAAGGGAAGAATACAACTTTGGAACCTTCAAAGGGATGGGCAGAATGCTCTTCAGGGGGAAGCTGAAGGGCGGGAAGCAATTGTTCTGGAAATGAAAAGGGCAGAGCCTATCCTATTCGACCTCTCGATAGAAACCTTCGAAGTTCTTGATTTCACCTTTATGCCACAAACACCAGAGGACCGCGACAACGAAGGAGATCGCTTACTTTTGCTAACATCCCTCTCCAATCGATACACGACTCACTACACTCTTGTTGATGTTGTACTTAGGCGGGATCAATTGATTGTAGAAGATGTTCGACTGCTTAAATCTTATACCACTCCAGTCAACAAACATGCGATTTCAAAAGCTCGGATTTATCTACCAAATCCTGCGCTGGTTGCATATGTTGTCTTTGACCGTGCTGTCGTTGTTGTTTCAAGGGCAAAACAAGCTGAATCGCCCGATTCCCAGCTTCGCTCTGAAAATCATACACTTTCGCCATCGTTCGAAGATGTGGTAGACTTCAGAGAGGACACCAATGTTGAGATTGTCGGATCCGGCATGGAGGAACCCCAAAATATCCCACATGGAATCGAGGAAGCAAAATCGTTCAAATACAAAGCAAAGCACCCGGCTACTGTTCTTCTAGTTCGGGGTGGGGGTGTGATTCGTGTGGCAGCTACCGACGTTGATAAACTCGCATCCAACAAAGGACAGCAAGTCACTGCGAAAAGCAAGCTGGAACAAGCAGTGTTTTTTGGTACAATGGCGCAAAATCCTTTAAGCTTCGCAGGAAGATCAGAATTTCAGTTCCCTCCGGAAGAAGTTGGAGCTGCAGCTCTGGAATTGAGTTTAGAAATCGTGGCATCTAGGACTCCTTTTATTCCCTCGGTGTCTGCGTCACTCGAACAACATCTTAAGAGGCGAGCAACAGCTCTCCATGATCTTGCTAAGCATCTCAAAGCTACCGGCGTAGAAATTGATAGGCTCACGCGATGGAAGCTACTTTGGGATGCAGAGAGAATGTCGGCGGCAACGATTATCTGGCAGCGGTATGATGCTCTTGTTCGAGAATTACCAGACGACCAAAAGCGTGGGCTTCTCGCCGATCTCGTAGATCACATTCATGAGGATCTTAAGACTGAGCCTGTTGCTGAAAGAGGCGAAGTCGATCGCGTTCGACATTTCTTTATTCATGATGTTTTTAGATTGGAATTGGCAGTACCATGGGCATTCCAGATGCTCAAGTACGCCTGGACGAATGGCCAAGCCCCTCCTGCTTCAGTGATGGAGACGCTTAGTCAATCTAATGATGTAATGATCAGCGCATTGGAGGGTGCGTTTGACTTTCGAATGAATAATTTGAGACTGTATGGGTTACAATCGGAAACCATTTCACATGGAATATTAGAAGAAGGCTACGAGGGACTTCCAGAGTTTTGGACCTCGACTTTCTACATTGCAGAAAATATTCGAAAGCAAACAGACCTTGTATCTACGCTACTTGGAGATTTCTGGAATAAACCTGTTGCAGAGGACGGCCCCAATCCTGCAACCCTCGAGAAAGTTCGACTAGAGCATCCTAATCTTATCGATGTTGCCATCCGATCCAATTTGGAGAGGATACGTTGGGTATCGGCTCAAGACTCACCACAACTTCAAATGCAGGCAGAAGGACTCCAAACCCTACAGTTCGATGCACAAGATAAACAGTTACAGCGCCTTGCAGATACCTTCAGTCTCCCCGATGAAGCAATGAACTTGGCGGAAAAATACGAAATTCTACAAACCTTGGCAACTGTGCTGATGTATGAGGTCGGTATTTGTGCCGATGGGCTTCGTATTCCGGGCATTGACGAAGAAGACTATGAAAATCTTAAAAAGCGAGAACAAGATCTCCGTGATCGGATGGACAAGTCTTTTGCAAACTTCGGTGCGAGTTGGGCTGCCGCTCTATATGAATATTACATTGGCACGGGAGAAATACAACAGATGCTCAATGATTATCAGAATCAGCGCGCATTCCTCACTGCTTTTCTACGTGACAAACCGGAGTATGCTAAGATCGGTTGGATTCATGAGATCACTCGAGAAAGGGATTACGATGAGGCCGCGAGAATGCTTCTTGAACTTGGATTAGATCGAGAGCGTGATGTCTGGAGCAAAAAGGTCGAACTTAGTATCGGAAAGCTTTCGCGCATGGCAGGTCGCAATTACAGTCAGACCAACGGAATCCTAATTCCTGATGGAGGCGAATCGGAACTTGTCAGAGCAAATCAAGAGCTTGGATTGCTCAAGATTCAAGATCTGATTTACAATTATATATACCCCACCATCAGCACAGCCATCGATGATAACGCGGAAGTCCAACTTGCTTTAGAAACTCATGGCAACAAGAGTCTGAAACATCAATTTTCTTTTATGAACCTTCTTGAAAGTAGCATCACTCATCTGGTCAAGCATGAAACGATGGATGCATTCTGTTTGGTTGATTTACTTACCCTCATGGGTGATAATTTCAGAGCCATGGAACAAGATGACTTCAGCATGAGTAGATTTTATTGGGCACTTGAAGCTATTCGTTTGGGTGTCACAAATAAAGAAGAAAAGTTGCTTATGCAGCGTGTTATTTGGAGACGATGTCTCTTAAGAGATGACTGGGCTGCGATGAACAATACAGAGGCTAAAGACGATCAATTTGTAGAAGATCAGTTAAAGACAACAGCTTTGTATTGGACACTCAAAGCCTGCTTCAAGAATCGTAAGTACCATCATTTGACACCATATTGAAATACAGACTAATAATACTTTCAATAGGTATCTTCGAAAAGGATCTCACTATCAAGTCATTAACTCCTGAAGAAGTCCTTGGTGCATGCACAGAAGAGCTCGAACAACGATGGTCTCGAATTGACGCCAGTATGCGCGAACGCATGATGCAAGACTATCAAATTGAAGACGATGCATTAACACAATATATCGACGCGGCTAGAATAGATAAGTGGCATCAACAAGCAGTAGAACTTGCCAAACAAGATTTTAGAGACGAAGTTGGAGCGGAAACGTCAGCTGGATCAGTCATGGATAGAGAGGCGGCTAGGACTCTGGAAGAATTGGAGAGAAGTATAGCAGATAATGAAAAGGGAAAGGCAGAAGGAATGCTCTTGTCAAAACCAAGACATAGGGCGAAGATAGGATATGATGGAAGAGGGAGTGCGAGTGGGAGTAGGAGTGGAAGTGGACGACCGGGAAGCTTTCGAAGCTCACTTAAGTTGTATTGAGGATATTGAGGAATAGAGGAGAAATGGGGGAATGATATGTTGGCGTTATTTTTGTAAGATTCATTGACAAAGATGATGAAGATATTTATTTTATTAGGGTAGTGCAGCAGGGTTGATTTAGCACTGGTTTCTCTTGTTCACTTGTGCGAAGTGGATTGATTGATTGAATTGAGTGTGTGGAGTTTTATGGATGGGATGAGGGGGAGGGGGTTTAATTCTTTTTGAGCAAAATTTAAAGTAAAATTGTATGGATGAAGATTGGATGGATGGATAGATCGATAGATCAATGGAATACATGGATCACTTCACTTGAATACCAACCTACCTGTCTATATGTAGACGATCATAAAGTGATTCTTTAATTGAGTGATTAATTGGAAGAATGGGAATTAGAAGTAGAAATGTGAGATTTGTATTTTGTAGTTTTTGTCGTATTGTATCGTACTTTGCATACGGAGTCAGTCCACGGATATATGTACGTATGATGCTTAATCATCTATCAATCATTGATCAAGCCGTGGTATCGCATGGCATGGCATAGCATCGGGGATCGTATCCCAAAGTGTATACTTTGTAGTTACGAGGTCCGGATGGAAAATGGATGGGTGGGTGGATGGATGGGTGGATGGGATTGGGGAGGTAGGTGAGTAGGTAGAGATATAGGTACATCTTTTAGAGATTTGAGGAATATGAGATGTGAGATGTGAGATGTGGGAGATATGAGAAGGATGGGAAGAAAGATGGGAAGAAGGATGGGAAGAAGGATGGGAAGAAGGGAGAGGAAGGGAGAGGACTGCAGAAATCTACAATTGCGATCGAAATATATGTATAGAGAGGCGAATTGGGAGATGGGAAGAACGGCGGAGAGAGCAAAGGTTAAGGTGAGGTTGTATAAACTGGGAACTGGGAGATCGATGTGAGAGGTGTGGAAAATAGATATTGGAGATGGATATATGGGGAGTAGTGGAGAGTTATATAGAGTTGTGAATTGAGATGAAGGGGATGTATAGGATAGTATAGAATGGGATGGGATGGGATTGGGTATAAGGGGATGAAGTGAAGTGAGGTACGATGAGGTAACGAATAGATAGATATGAATGAACAAGAAGAAGAGAACTTGGGGAACTAGAGATTGAAGATTAGTGTGATTTATTCCCGAGAGGGAAAAATTTGAGGAGGGAGATGAGGGTTAAAGATATTTATCTATCTAGGAATCTATCTAGGGTCATAAGTTGTATACGTAGGTACCTATCTATATAATGTTGTAATGTGATGATACTCAAAGAAGTGAATTGAATACCTATCTAGCTGGATGCTTAACAATATGGTATTAAATTCATCTGATATCTCATAACTATCTCATAGTTCATAACCATCTCATATCTCATTCATCTCCCATACTCACAGAACTCAGAACTCAGAACTCAGAACTTGTCACAGAATCCGAATTCGACATCTAAAAGCCCGCCCCCCTTAGCACATCTGATTTTTACTTGTAACTTGACTACTAGGTAGACATGCTTCTTCTTTGATCATGAGTAATGAGATTTGTGAGAAGTAGAAAGAATATGGAATAGGAATGGAAAAGGTAGGTATCTATTTAAGAGATTGTAGGTTATAGATTGTAGGTTACAAGTTTTTTATGATATATATATATACATCGAATTAGAAAATAAATATAAAAAGATGTAAAGAGATATCTCCATCTCAATCTCCATCTCAATCTAGAGCCTCAACATATAAAGGTTATATAATTCGAAAGTAGATGGGTAGGTAGATAGGAAAGCAGGTAGGTATCTAGATATCTTGTACTGGGAATTTGATGGGTAATGTGATGTGATGTGGATATAGTATGTGAGTATATGAGGTAGTGTCGAAGAATGTGAAGAATGCTGCGGAAATATCCTATTGATTTATCTATGTTTATATTTGTATTTTGCTTTGATTTGACTGTGAGTTTGAGTTAGTTGTATTGTGAGTTGTCTTGGTAGGTTTTGGTTATGGGATAGATGGATTGGTATAGTTATATGTATGTATGGAATGTATACGACACACGTGATTTCCAGATCCTTAATCATTAACGATATGGAAAAGGAAACGATATTGAAACTTGGGGGCTGCAGATTAAAGATCAAAAATTCAAGAGTACATGCAAGCAGTGAGAACCAAAGGTCGAGATGCCGTCGAGCTTTCTATTTGGATTCGACAGTTTTTGCTTACTACCTAGGTAGGTGTGATTTGATTGGCTTCTATGGATATCTACTAGGTATCTACTAGCATCTATTTAACTATGGAGATGGAGGACTAGTTATGTAGGGTAGGTACCTGGTAGTTATGTAGGTGCCCCATCGGTAGGTACGATGTACGATGTAGATATGGTAGATGCTCTAATAATAAAAAGGGTACCGATACCCGGCTTGGGAGTTGGAAGTTGAGTGGTTGATTCCACCAATGAATGGAGAGAAAGAGAGAGAGGTTTGTTAGGGAATAGAATGGATGGGATAGGATGGGATGGGATGGGATGGGATGAAATAGAATAGGGTGATTTTAAGGGTTTGATGGTATGGGAGTGAGTGAGTGAGTGAGGAGGTGAAGAAGAGATACTTACTATACCTATCTACATATACCTAGATGGAATTTTAAATCTTAATGTTGAATCCAAGGAACAAAATAAAGAGAGAAAATAACATTAAGAGTAAGAGTATTTAACATTTCCTCTCCTCTACTCATCTTCCCTCTCCATTCCTCTGCTTTGACTCTTTTTCTCACCTACTTATTATTCATCACTCACTCACTCAATCAATCTTAGTCTGCTCGGAAAGAAGAAGAAGAAGAAGAAAAAAAAATGCCCCTTTTGACATGAGTCAAAGAATAGATCCGATGCGGAGACTAGGTGGTTGTGATAGGATAGATGAAATGTGAAAAGAGTTGGATTGGATGAATGAAGTATGGTATATATGTGTATATGTATGTATGTATGTATGTATGGTACATGTATGTGTATATGTACATACATAAATACTTCGTATATAATCAGAACATTTTCGAGGTCATGTCTCTATTGTAGGCCATGTATATGTATATATGTGTGTGAAGACTATGTACACCGTGTGTATATGCAGCCTTGTTATGCTCGAGATATAAATATATATACGTACCTAGTACCAGTAGGTACCGACCTATCTCACCACCTACTACCGACATAACTTTGCCCCTTTTTATGGTTTGGAGATGGGTTGGTCGGTTGGTCGGTTGGTCGGGTAGGGTTGATAAGGTTGTGTACCTGGGTACGGATGACCTTTTGATCTTTTGACCTTGTGATTTTGTGATTTTGACCTGCAACCTACATTCAACCTGCAGGTATGTTTGCACAGTATAGTTTCGAATTACTTGTTAGATGTATTTTTAATTTTGGATTATCGAGGTCTAATAACATCTTGCCTGTTGGTTAGAGTGATATACAGTATATGCATATACTCGGAGTTTATATTTATAATTCCATTAGGAGCAACTCTTAAGATGAAAGTTCGGACTTAGTTTTGTGCTTTGAATATGAAGGCCTAGGTAGGTATGTATGTAGTGTAGGTGCGTGCAGATGGAAGTATAATTAAGGATAAAAGATGTATCTAGTAAGTAGGTACGTGCTTGAGTACTGCATGTATGAGGTATGTATTAGGTATGTATTAGGTATGTATTAGGAGAAAGAATTGGATGTGAGATCTTGCTTGTATGATGAAGGGAGAAGCTTTGAGCATGGGCTTGTGTGAGGAAGTAAGGAAGTCAGGAAAGCTAGATTGTACCCAAAATACATTCGGAGTATAATGGTGACTAGGGAGGTATATGTTTATGTATGATATAAAGAGTATCAGTATCTAGGTCATTTATTCGTTCCTTCCTTTGATTGGATTTGAAACCCTGTCGGTGAGTTTTGAATGAACGGATGTTATGACGCCTGGGTATTTTGGAATGAAATTATTATACTCTGTATCTCGCAGAAAATGATAAAGGTTTTCCTTTGCGTGAATCTAGGTGATGAATCGTCTGTTCATTTGATGTAGGGTGTGTATGGTTGGTGGATGTGGTTGGCTCTCATTTGATCATTGAATTCCGAGGTGAGCGAGCGTTGGATAGGGATACTAGGTCGTTAGCTATAATATAGCTAGATAGGTACAAGGTATACTGGGCCGGTGGACTGGGCCGGTGGACTGTACAGCTAGGGACGTAGCTAACTACCAGATACGGGTAGATTGGTAGGTATATCTGCTTTTTATTTAATTAATCGTTCCTTTGTAGACTCCACATTCATAATCCTTCCATCTATCGCTACATACGTATCTAGATCAGATCCAATTCACGTTCAGTTGTACTGGTGTATCGACTTGACTTGTTCAGTTATACTCCCTCTGTGCTGTCGATAGATGATTGTCCCATGATAGGTATCTTTGTATATTTGTATAACTCATGGTATAATTATAAAGTCATAGACAACCTGGAATTAACTCAAATTACGAGAGAGAATGAGAGGTGGTTGGTTTGATTTACCTACTTTTACCATTCAACCTCGTACCGCACTCTCTTTTTTCTTCTTTCCTTCGTCTTGGTCTTCTTCTTCTGCTTCTTCGAGTCAACAATCCATCTACAAGTTTAATCCATCGGGATCGGGCCTTGCTCTTGTCTTTGCTTTCTGCAATCCAATCCCATACTCAAATTTCAAGCGGCTGGATTACCATTTCCCTTGGTAGATCGACCAACATTGACATTAATCTATCGGGAAAATATAAATGAAATGAAAAGAAAAAAGTAATTTTTGGTGCATTGTTGTTGTTGTTGTTGTTTACTAATAAGTATGGTATTTTTGTAGTCTTTCATACAGTTAGCGATTGTATTCATTTTATTAAGAATTAATGAAGGAAAGGCCTAGGTAGGCTCGGTAGGTAAATGAATAAATAGCATTAGTTATATTATTTATACCTACTACGTACTTACTGTAATTACTCGTAACCAGAGTCGGTCCGTCAATCAAAAGGCTCTTTTTCTAAATAAAGCCTGTAACACGCTCTTTTTGCTTCCTATTCATTTTATACCTACCTATCTACCTGGATTCCTGTCCTGTCCTATCCTATTCTGTCCTATTATATCCTATCCTATCCTATCCTGTCCTATCCTGTCCTATCCTATCCTATCCTATCCTGTCCTGTCCTATATCCCTTCGATTGTGCAAAGTATCTACCTAGGTAATTACTAGATACCTAGTTTCCCCTTCCTTACCTTTCCCTACCTGCCCTTTCTTTCCCTGGGCCGACTCTCCCTTCCCTGATCGTCTCTGGTCTGTCATTACATTTACGTTGTACGTCCGTCTACATGTAAATCGTACACCTACATTGACCATCTACATCTACATCTACATCTCCATCGTACAGAATCCCCCCATCACCAAATCCAATTCAATTGAATAGATATAAACCCTACAACGACGACTACATCTTATCATTCATGTACGTACCTGGTGCCTCCCTCCCTATGCATTCAAATAATTAATTATACACTCCCCTCTCTTCTCCCTCGTTCTCCTCAAAATGTCCCTAAACTCCCTTAAGCCTAAGCCCCAAACTTTACCAACAACTTTTTACAGTTAATCCACCCCATCCAACCCCCATCCACTCAGTCCCCCCATCCATCCATCCATCCATCCATCCACCCATCCATCCATCCACCCACCGCCTTCGCCGCCTGCGACCAAAAACCCAAAACCCCAAAAACCTTACTCACCCATTCACTTAACCACTCACCTCTCACCCTCTCACCCTCTCACAACCCTTCTTTCCTAATCTCTCATCCATTCACAATCCCTCCCAACCCAAACCACCCTTCCTAAAAATAATCAAAAAAAAAGAGAGAAAATATCATCTTTTGGGGACAATATCATTGGGGATTGCATTGAATGTCCCCTTTTGTGGCAATCGTAGCAAAATACTCTTCTTCAACTGGGCTAATACGATAAACCCCATCCGCCTACAGTCATCGCGTTCATTTCCCACTCCCCCGAGCCCCCCAAAAAAGCATCTCTCTCTCTCTCTCTCTCGACCTTAATTTGTTGATCTTCAATCCTACTTCCTGGTAAAAAGGCAACAATTCATTTAGCCTATCAATTTTACTTTGACTTTCAATTCCGATCATCGAATTCCAACGGCCTATTTCTACATCTTTCAACTTCTTGAGCTCAATCGAGAGCTCCTAATACAATTACGATGGCTTCATCATCGTCTAATGTCGTCGGCGTTCATTATCGCGTAGGGAAGAAAATCGGAGAGGGTTCTTTCGGTGTCATCTTTGAGGGAACCAATCTACTCAATAATCAACAAGTCGCTATCAAATTCGTACGTTCTTCCTCATCGTCGTCGCCATCAATTTGATTCTTTCATCTGCGAAGATGCATTGATCGACATAAAAGGGGGGGAGATGCTTCAAATGGTTTTGGTTTGCTGACAATGTTATCATGAATAGGAGCCTCGAAAGAGTGACGCTCCACAATTGCGAGATGAATATCGAACTTATAAGATTCTTGTTGGCTGCCGTGAGTACATCAATCACGATATTCTCGAGGTCGAGATGCTAATTCAATGTAGCTGGTATTCCTAATGTTTACTACTTTGGTCAAGAAGGCCTTCACAACATCCTTGTCATCGATCTCCTTGGTCCATCGTTGGAAGATTTATTCGATCACTGCAATAGAAGATTCTCAACTAAGACGGTGGTTATGGTAGCAAAGCAAATGGTCCGTTTCCTTCTTCCACACTGCAAAGGCTGAGTAACTTCGCATGTACTAATTCCAAAAATAGCTTTCAAGGGTACAAACAATTCACGAGAAGAACTTGATCTATCGAGACATCAAACCCGACAACTTCTTAATTGGCCGACCGAATACGAAAGCCGCAAATGTCATCCACGTTGTCGACTTTGGAATGGCCAAACAATACCGGGATCCTAAGACCAAGCAACACATCCCTTACCGCGAGCGAAAGTCATTGTCGGGCACTGCAAGATATATGAGTATCAACACACATCTGGGAAGGGAACAATCAAGACGAGACGATCTAGAAGCTTTGGGTCACGTTTTCATGTATTTCTTACGAGGTGGTTTACCATGGCAAGGATTGAAGGCTGCTACCAACAAGCAAAAGTACGAGAAGATTGGTGAGAAGAAGCAAACGACCGCGATCAAGGACCTTTGTGATGGTTTCCCAGAGGAGTTCAACCAATACCTGAGTTATGTGAGGAACTTGGGTTTCGAGGATACACCAGATTACGATTACTTGCGGGATCTCTTCACTCAGGCTTTGAAGAACAGTGGTGAAGTTGAAGATGGAGAGTATGATTGGATGAAGTTGAACAATGGCAAGGGATGGGAAGCTATGAAGCAACATCCATCTCAACACATGCTACATCAACCAAATGCTGTCCCAGGAGCCTCGCAAAGAGAACTACATGGAACAACTCGAGGAGGAAATACAACACCAGGTCACCTCACTGCCGCCCGTTTAAACGCCGCACAACCCGCGCCACCATCTCCGATAAAGCCAGGGATGGGCAAGTCTCGCGACCGGCAAAACGCCCCAGGTGCGTTAGCCCCGAAACGCAACAGCGGAGCGGCGGGGGGCCTTCAGGATGCATCTACACCAGCAGGCTCAACTCAAGCCCAATTCCAGAACAGCTCAAACAATTTACCTCAAAGGATGAGCGCAGCCCAACAATCACCACTGAACACCAACGGGAGAGGACCATCAGAACAGCCACAACCAACGGCAATGCAAAAGATCATGAAAGCTCTGTGCTGCGGTTAGTATGAATCTGTAATTTCTCAGCAAAATCAAAAATTCTAACATGTGACTAGGTTGAGCACTTGTCCATAAATCATTTTTCATTTCAAATAACTTTTTACGCCTCGACTCTTTCACTTTCCATGCCGTCTTCATATTGAATGTCGGTTATAATGAACACCTCAATTTACAAATCGTTTCAAATCAGATCATGTACCGGAGTTGCATCAGTTTGACCGCCAAGTCGTTTCTTAAAAAGCCTCATCTTTGCTTTTGTGGTTACATACACCTTTTCCACGACTTTGGAGCTGGGGTTGAAACACGAAAGTGCATCATAAACAAAATACCTTCGGTTGGCACTTGGAATTTGGCATCTGGCATTTGGGACTTCTTCAGCGAAGCACTTCAAGACTAATAATTGTTTTTCTTACATTTTCCCTCTCCCGTCTCATCCTCTATCTCACTCTCCCATCCAACATATTATTCTTTGGCATCACATTTTCCCACTTTTCTCGTCGAATCATATCATGGCTCTGCTACGTACCAAGAAACGCCGGTCTTTAATTCAATATCCCCAAGAAAAAGAAGTTTGGAATGGGTAGCGGGGGACACTTTTTTACGATGTATAGCTTTTTGACCCGTTCTCTTTTTTTTTCCATCTTACTTCTTTGGAGCGAGCGGAGTGTTACGTCTTTTTTTTTTTCAGTGACACTGCAGCAATGGCGAATTGGGAGTGTGGTGTGTATTCGTTTTTTCTTGCTTGTCTGTGTGTTGTGGTGAGAGGGTTGCTACATTAGATGCATATGGGGAAGTTGATGGGGTGGATTGAGAGATGTGATGGGAGGAGATTCCTTTTTTTGTATGTTCTGATGGATGGGATGGATGGGCTGCATGTCATATTACTCTTCTCATCTTACTCCAGTAGCAACGAATGAGAGAAAAATGTGTATGTGGAAAGAAAAGTAATGGGGTTTGTCTTTTTTTCTTCTCTATCTTCTTTTTTTTCTGAACCGTGCGAAACAAAAGGGGTGGATTCTCATATCAGCATCAGGCAAATCAATCAATCAATCAAATCAAATCACAATTAAAACAGAGAGATGGGTCAGCAGAGTAGACGGAGCAGAAATGATAGTTTAATGGAAGTTATAATGGGATCTTGGATCTTTTGGTGTGTAGATTCTGTAGATTTGTAGATGAAGGTGTGAATGTAATGTAATGTAATGTTGTATGTATATATATGTGTGTGTGTATGTGTGTATGTGTGTATATATTGTATATTATTATATTTACGTATGTATTGTATGTTGTTATATGTTAGATGTATATGTTACAAAGGGTGTATAGATATATAGATAGATATATAGATAGGTAGTAGGAATTCGACATTGTATAGCTAGATAACTACTAGGTAACTGGCCTAGCCCCTTTTCCTTACCTTGCCTTGCTTTGCCTTGCCTTGCTTTGTATTATATATATATATATAATCACATGATTAATCTATTCGATTCGTAAGGTGAGGTGAAGTGAAGTGAGATGAGGTGTGATGAGGTGAAGTGGGGTGAAGTGAGGTGAGGTGAAGTGAGATGTGATTATCTATCTAAATAAATATTTGGATATATATATCTATAGTTCGCTTTGGTTCTTTGATATTAGAATGATAGGATAATAGGATGGTAGATATAAATATCAATATTAATATCAATATCAATCTAATATATCTATATCCAGATATCTATCTATTTATCTACCTATCTATCTACCTATTTACCTATCTATTTACCTATTTACCTATCTATCTACCTACTTATCTATCTATTTACCTAGGTAGATAGATACTCAAATAAAAACTCAGGAAGATTGATTATTGATTGTTAATTTTTGATTTTTGGAGATTTGAGGAAGGGGGAGGAGCGGGTAAGGAGGTCGCTTGGTAGGTAGTTAGGTGTGTGTTTTTTTGGTATTAGTATTGGTATTGGTATTGGGGTTAGTTAGTGTTAGTGTTAGTATTAGTGTTTCCTCACTAGCCTAGCTACGTGTACCATGCATGTATGATCATATACCTAAGGAAAGCTTATTGTGTGTTGTGATTTCCTTTGGGGTTTGGGGTGTTATGGTTTGAGAAGAGAGGAGAAAAGGGAGCAGGAATGATAGGAGAAGGAAAGTTTCATGTAATTCTTTAAATGCGTAGCAGTGCATTGCAGCGCAATCCTCATCTCATCTCATCCCGCCTCGTCTCATTTTGGGTCGAATCAACCAGCTACACTAACATACAGAGGTACATAATGAGAGGAAATCGTAAGTCTCTTCATTATTCCATTTTCCACCATCCATTCTTCCCTCTTCGCTGCTCGCTCTTCCTCTCTGTATTCTTCCCCCTTCTCTCTCACGGATGGCAATTGATGAATCGAAACATAACCACAGATAAAGGACATCTAAGTCAATTTCTGCTTGATGAAGAATGATCGCAGATGCGAAAGTTGCCATGCGCAAGTGATTCCCAAGACGGCGAGTTGGATTAGTGTCCAGCGGACGACGCGCGCGTTGGTGGATTCGGATTGGTCGCGGAATTCGGCTTCGCGTTCCTAAGGGGGGAGGGTTAATTTGGGGGGTTGGAATTGGAGATTGGGGGTTTAGAATTTAGAATTGGGGGTTTGAAGTTGACATTGGAGAAGGAGAAGGAGAACTTTGGGGGTAGATGAAAATGAGGAAGAGCAAAGGAGATGAATGTATGAAGGGCAAATAAACATCGGCACTTACCCGTTGGAAAACCTGTTCCCTTCTAATATCCTGCAATCTGCCATTCAAATCCTTAACCTTTTGCACAATATCATTGATTTTTCCCTTATCGTCACTTTCAATTTGACTCGTCTCTCCAATTGCCATATCGAGAGTCAATTTGATACCGCCATTTGAATGTAATGCGCTGAGCCAATTGCTAGAGCCAGAGGTAGACGAGGGAGTAAAGCAGATTTTGTGGTCGCCAGAATCGGCGGCTGTGAAGGTGAAACGACCAGAAGATGAACCGGTTTGGAAGACTACTCGGTGGTCGTTGTCGAAGACTTCCTAATGGGGAGAGGTTAGTAGGTTGTTTGTATACTCAGATATGATGTGTAGATGTAGAGTGTACATGGGACTTGAGGAGATTGGGCAAAGGGAGGAGAGGAGGATATACATACATCTACGGAAATAAAAATGTTTAATCCATCATGTTTACTCCATTGTCTTGTATTTTCATCATATTCCTCAGCGGTATAATGGCCTACTACCAATGTGTCTTTGGGTAATTCCTCGAAGAAACATTTGGGTGCTGAGCCGTCGATGTAAAAGTAGAGGGATTGAACTGGGGCAAGGAGGGCGGAGAGAGCGGCCCCAATGAGGGGGAGAGATGTGCGCATTTTCGATTACCGGGAGTTATATGCGTATTGTGAGGGTTGAAGTAGTGAGCTTGCGAGGATGATTTGATTGAGCTTGTTCAAGGCTTATATTCAAATGGATTGATAGAACACGTTCGCGACTTCTTGGACAGGGATATGTTGATTCACGTGCTGATAAGTTAGCGGTTGATAGCGGTTCAATGGTTGGGGTTTTGGGATATTTCGCGATCGCAATATTTCGTAGAAACATTGAACTGTCTTTCGACAATCAATTCATCTTTTTCCCCTCTAATCATTCATCGACAGACACGTTACTTTTGTATCTTCTTAAAGTATCATTTTATTTCACGATACGATTCCAAAGAAATGATAAGATAAAAATTTCACTCGCGCACCACAAAACTACGTAATCAATTCAAAATGACATCCCACGATGTTCGCGATATGCTGGATCTCCCCTCTAGCTCCTCAGCCCCTCGACCGAAAAAAGTAAAAACAATTGTCCAGAAACCGAAATTGGGAGGTCTGGCAAGAGAAGTACAAAACCTGGGGGGAGATAATCCCATCGCGATTGTACCAGAAGAAGCGGTCTTCAAGAAGAAGAGATTTGGAAGTCGAAAACCGGCGACGAAATGGGAAGCGCGGAGTTTTAGAAATAGCGCGAGGAATGGGGATGGTTTGGTGCTAAAGCATTGGAGGAAGGTTGAGGGAAGGGAGAAGGAAAAGCAGAGGGAGAAGGATGCGGAGGGGGATACGGAAATGGGGGAGGATGGGGAGAAGGGAAAGGAAAGGGAAGAGGAGATAATTGAGGACTCGACTTTTGCAAAATATAATGTGAAAGTACAGGTACCGACTTATACCGACGAACAATACAAGGAAATTCTGGAGAGTGAGAATTGGTCGAGAGAAGAAACGGATTATTTGATGAGAACAGTTCAGGAATATGATTTACGATGGCCGGTTATATGGGATCGATACGAATATATACCTCAAGACATTCCGGAAGACATCATGGAAGGATCGATAGCTAGACGAGACAGGACTATGGAAGACTTGAAAGTGAGATATTATACAATAGGTGCGGCTATGATGGCATTAAATAAACCTTTACATCAAATGAATACTGCGGAATTCGATTTACATCAAAAGATGTTGAATTTCGACCCCGTGCAAGAGACACGGAGGAAAGATTTCCTGGAGGGCGTTTTCACACGTACAAAGGAAGAAGCTCGAGAAGAAGAAAGTCTTATGGTGGAACTCAAACGTATTTTGGCTCGCTCGGAGAAATTCATGGAGGAACGAAGAGAACTTTACGCCAGACTCGATGCTCCTGCAAGTAGTTCTAATATCAGTGCTTTCATCACTAGTCAAGGTCTACATCAACTCTGTCAACAACTTCTCACTCAGGATAAAAGTAAGAAAAGAAAACCTATTCAAGAAGGTCAAGCTCCTGGTAGTGCTACTCCCGTCGCTGGTAATACGCCAGGTGGATATGATGCAAGACGAGATTCCAATGTTCGAGAATCTATCTCAGCACCATCAGGTAACACAGGTAATGCTTCAGCAGTGGGTAATAAGAAAGGAAGCATATCGTCTATTCAAACACCATCAGATCGCCGCAGACTCACAGAAGAAGAAGAAAAGGTTTACGGTGTTTCGCATCATGATCGTTTACAAGGTGGTCCATATTTTCGTGGTGAAAAACTTATCAGACCGCTCACATCGAAGAGTGCAATTCAACAAGGTCGTATCAAAAATATGTTGGTTGAATTGGGCATTCCTGAGAAACCAATTATGGGCACGGCAGATGTCGCCCATGGTTATGATGAGTTGTTCAAGAGTATTGGGATTTTGTTGGATAGTAAGAAGGTGGCTGAGAAGTTACAAACTGAAATTGATGTGTTAAAGGCGCAGTTAGAGGAGAAGAAAAGGAGGAGAAGAATGAGTGGGTTATCGGCTGCTGGAGGACTGGATGGTACCGGGGATGAGAAGGAGGAGACGAAGAATAAAAATGATGGGAATGGAGAAGGCGGAAGTGAAGAGCAAGGAGCGGCAGCTGTAGTGCAAACTACAGAAAGTAGAGAAAACGGAGCGGAAAATGACCAGGGAGGTGGTGATGGCGCGCAGGGTAATGGTGAGAACAATGGTTCTGAGAACGCTGATGCAAATACGGCGGCTGCGCCTAAAAGAAGCGCGAGCGTGATGAGTACGGGGACTGATAAGAGTTCGAAGAGGCAGAAGAAATAAGATATATTTGTAGAGAGGGTACGAAAGACTTTACAGGGATTAGGTAGCTACTCTGGTGGAAGAGGAGAGCAGAGGAAGAGGAAAGGAAGACGCTTCGCTTCTCACTTGTATAGATTAGTGTGATAGCATTTTACTATAAACTCATAAATTTTGTGGTTTACTCAAGTGCATTTTACTTCTTGTAAGTTGAGTTCAGGTGAAGTGAGATATGAATTTTCGGATTTGAAATGTGTATGTAAGATTACTCTCTATAACTCCTTTCTTTTCTTTCCCATACTTTTCTCATATTTTCTTCATTCCTCTCGTTTTTTGAAAGCCATACATAATACTTGAATTTAGAGAGTATGACTAAGTATACCATATGAATTCATCTGATAAGTATCAGTAGCAGTACAATCGGAGTGTGGCTATCCTATCGCTTCATGTCTATGACATACCCCTTTGTATCTGCATCATACACCACAAACCACGATCATAAAATCATTCCTCATAACACGAGTTGGGTGGTTAGTTGCTCAACTGCAAAGTCATTCAGTTGCTAAGTGAAGTGGTGGATGGTAAAGATGGTGTTAGGTATAGGAGTTTAATGCTCAACGGAATGAAGATGTGGGGGAGCGAGGAAATAAAGATGATGACTATCGAGGTTGATTGGGCTTTTGGGTGACGATTCTGATTATTTGGGGGGTATATATGTTGTGCTGTGTCTTGCTGGTTGTTGGGGCTAAGAATGACGATGGGAGTTGGGATAAGTGTGAGATAGTTTGGGAAAGACGGGAATAGGAAAGTTGGAAATGGATACAGAGAGTGTGTTGTTTGATTTGGTGGATTGGTAAGTAGAATAGTTGATCAAGACTGGAGGATTGTGAATAGAGAGGAGCGGAGCTTGATGGTGTATGGTAGAGATTTTAAGGGGCGATTCGACGGATGTAGATGAGGGAGTTTGGGGTTTCGGATGTGGATGTTGATTTGGAGATTGTGGTTGAGAGACTTATGGTGTATTTGCTGAAATGGAAAATTAGGTAAAGAAGTTCGTGGAGTTTGTGATTGGAGTTGGGGAAGATGTGTTGTAAATTTCGGATGGCATACTTCCTGACCAGAGGACCACACTTAGCATAAAGAGAAGTGGAGAAAACCTATACTACGCCCGCCATCATCGCAATGGAATTGTAATGATCAGGATCTACATCGCCACATTCAGACTCTCTGGAACCATCACAGGAAAGATTACAATAGCGTCGTGTGCTTCCAGTTAGATATATTCTTAATATGTTGTTGGAACTGTATAGCGAACGTTAGATATCGAGATCTGAGTCTAAGTAAAGATCGACAGATCTTCTACGGTTCTTTGGCGTGTGAATGTACCGCGAACTACAAAGTTAGGAATTTAACTTTATGTGTACAATCAATCGGTGCTGTTCTGTGTGATTAGCCCCCTGACAGTTCTAGCTAAAGCGAGATGAAGTAGGGGGAATGGGGGGTTGATAGATGGAGTTTACCAAGAAGTTATCATCGTCTTTGAAAGAAGAGCAGGGAGAATTCTTAAAGAATTAATGGGAGAGTAGGTAATAAGATGGTGGACAATTTATCTTCATGTCTATAAAAAAAATGTAGCTCTATCTAGCAATCACAACATTCGAGTTTGGTTCGAATATATTGACAAATCGGTAATTTCAATGGTGAGTTAGTATCTTCGATTTAGTTATAATATAGTATAGTAATAAAGTCGCCTATTTCTGTAACCTGTTTCGATATTTTGTGACTCTCGCTTCAAGACTCAACACCCAAATGACGTTCAAGATTCAACCTCCAACCTGATGTTATAATATTCGTCTATCAATTGATGGGGCGTACGGCGAAAAGGGAGATATTTATCCCTAAGCGGTGGAGATCTGAGCAACTTCTCCGAATACTTATATAGAAATAATTATATCCGGATCAAGAGTGTGTGTACATGAAGGACTCGGGACGTTGTTTGACCGAATGTCGTTTCAATCGACCAATCAAATGTCTACCCCGATCGGCTGAAAGACGGAACAAAGCAAGGCAAGAATGCATCATCGATATCGTTATCAACCATTCCCTGGAAGCGACACCACATCACGAAACCCGATTGACAAGTCTTTAGATAAGACTTGTTTGGTCTGGAAACCCAAATTCTTCCTTGACCGGATCGAATTCAGACGTGACTGTTGTGAAGGAAGGGACATTAACGCCACGCCTTGCTGACACCCTTGTTTGCCACCACAACAAAGCAAATCACTGCCATCAAATCGACCAAGATTAAGCAAAAAGTTACTTTATAAAATTTCCGTTCTCCTCCTCGCAAAATGGCTCTACCACGAATTCTCCTAACCTTCATCGTGAAAACAATCCGTTTCCTCGCCAATACCTTCGCGCCTATCATCCTCCGCTACGTTTATCGCACACCTCCCCACCCTGCGACCTACACCCTCCGTATCCACACTAAACTTCTTCCCGCCTCTCCCGGATCTCTCACTCTCCACATATACCAACCCCACGGCCACCAAATCTCAAAAACTGATCCCCTGCCATGTATTCTCAATTTCCATGGCGGAGGTTTCGTGATTGGGAACCCGACAGATGATTCGCTTTGGTGTCATACTGTCTCGACATTACAAAATTGCATTGTGATATCTGCATCTTATCGATTGGCTCCCGAATATCCCTTTCCTACAGGACCTTATGATGCATGTGATGCCCTTCTATATGTATTTTCCCATGCTGATGAATTGGGCATTGATGTCGAAAACATTGTATTGAGTGGATTTAGTGCAGGAGGAAGTTTATGTTTTGGCATTCCTTTATTGTTGGAAGACTTGAAGGACAGAGGGGTTGTGAAGGATAGAAACTGGAATGTCAAGGGTATCATGGCATGGTATCCAGGATTCGACAGTACGATATCTCGTTCCGAAAAGAAGATGAGGATGAAGGATCCAAATCTTTCATTGCCATCTTGGCTCACGAGTATTTTCGATCAGTCGTATAAGCCTGAGTATTTGAATATCGATCGCAGGCATAAGCTACTTTCTGCGGGAATCCAAAGCAAAGAGGTGTTGGAAAAAGGGTTACCGAGGAAAATGAGAATTGTTACTTGTGAACATGATATGCTGTGTAGGGAAGCGGAGGACTTTGTAGAGAGATTGAAGGGTTGGGGTTGGGAAGTGGATTTGGAGTGTGTAATGGGTGTGAGGCATGGATGGGATAAGTTTCCGCGTGCGAAGCCCGACCCGAGGGAGTTTTATGGAAGGGCTGGGGAGTGGCTGAGGAAAGAAGTTTGGGGTGGGGATGAGGAGAATGGTTATTGAACTTCTGTGGTGGCGGTGAAGAATATGATGAGAAGTGTGTCTAATAGTTGTGTCTAATAGTTGTGTCAGAAAAATCTCAAATATACAGGTGTCTAAACCAGACAGCGATCGTGAAGCATAGAAGCTGCGTTGTGTGCAACTGGTTTTTTTGGCCCCAGATGCTCGAAGGTTAGGTTCACCATTCAGCCGTGAATTCGATATGAGATACAGCCGTTTTAGACCTTATCACCTAGTATGTGAGGATTTTTATTAAGTAGCTACCTCAGCTACACCATGGAAGCATGCTTGACTGTTCTAGCTAATCACTACTCGTAGGTTTTCCCAAACAAGAAACCTGGCCAAGGAATACCCAACACAACCTCTATTATCACATTGTGTTCTAGTGTTACGAGATTATTTATTTGAAAGAAGAAACTTTATCTAAAACGAAATTCCAGGCTTTGAACGAGAGGAGAGAGCGAAGTGGCCGGAATATTGTAATGGCGGTGCCCTTAATTGGAGTGCAATGTGTGTTTTGGGGAGGGGGTGGCGAAGATGAAGCGAAGTGTTTGGACAGGCTATAGGGAAATGACAAGATATCAGGGGGTATTCTATTGACACGGCGTTATCGACCAACGTAGCCGCAGCTTGCAGAAACCTCACACGACACATGCATTGTACACATGGAGTGAAGATCTAGTTTTCTCGAGTCGATAGAATCCTCCTTTTTTCGATGGCCAGAATTAGAAACTCTTCAAATATTCTGTACTTCAGTATTTCTACACATAATCTCGCCTCACTTTCCTCGGTTGTATCTTACTTCCCTCTAGCTTAACATGATGAATACCTATGGAGGAGAAAAAAATGTCACTTGAGATACCGCCTGGACACTTTCGTCAGTCAGCCTGTAAATTCGACCACTATGATACTCCATCCCTTCTGGTCCTTCGATGACTGCATACACCAGGAATGGATCTTAAAAACTCCTAAATCCATCACATATGCGGGATTTTACTTCACGGGAGGAATACTATTTAGCGATGATGAATGATGCCTTGATGGGCGATTGATGGAAGGTACAAGATTTAACAGAAAATCTTCTGATGCACACTCTCCCGGAGTAACGCAATGTAACATTGAAAAAATGGTATGATCAAGACGACCAACATTGAGGCTCTTGTTATCAGCTGCTTCGATCAAACATTATTTGGGGGTTTGTTATGCCTAGATTCTTTTTTTTATCTTCAGCCACGTAATCGGTGATCTTATTAGGTCAACAGCCTTGATATCTTTTCCCGGGCCTTGGATTCCATTGGCATACAACCCAGTATAATGATGGCAAGATGCTCACCACTTGAAGGAGAGAGCCTTGGTCGAGTACATCTCTACCCCAAGACGGAACCTTGCTTCCACGCTGACAGGGTGTCACTGGTTCTTGAAATGTTTTGCAGAGAAACCAAGCGGCGAAAGCTGTATATCTAAACCAGAAATGATTCTAGCCAGGTCAATAATAGGCTGCCTTCTTCACACCGGATCTCTCAGCTCCATCTGTTCAGGGGCGAGACATACCGGGGAACTGAGTCAAGACTTAGCACAATTTCATGCAAGTTAGCGCCACCTTCTCAAGTTAACGGGTACTGTTTCTTGAATCCAGATTTTCACAGGCATAATTAGCCTTCTACAAAAGAGTTTCGTGGAGCCCAAGGGTTAGTTAACTAGCAGACCCGTGGTTATGCACATCCAGGCTAGATCTGCAGTTATTGTAGTTTATCGTGTAGCCGGCCGTCTGGGCTCAAATCCTACATGCATCACATCGCAGATCCAAACTGTCTCTTGGAGAAAGCGAGGATTGGAAAAGGCAGTTTAGATGGGATCCTTGATTGTGTTCTCTTAAGTTTTAACTTCTCATTTCTATTCAATCTACGATCCTTCCACAAACTACATTGCCCGTGTTGACCTATGAATCCTACAGTTACCAAGGTAAATTAGCGTTGTATCAGCTTATATTTCGGGAACATACTAATGAGAACGTTATGTTGAAGTACGAGGTGCAAGAGGAGAGTCCGAGCCAGCTGCAATTCCAGGACAATCGCCGATAACTTCGATTGACCTTGGTGACGAAATATTGAAAGTCATGAAAAGGAACCCTATCGGATTATCTCCAGAAGGGACCTAACTTCCAGACGACGAGTATGATAGACTACTGAGGAAAGACAGGATACAAGCTGCCCTTGGTGGTGGCCGCGAGATTCTCACCCTGGTCGAATACATTATTAGCAGCGCGAAAAAGACATTTGCGACATTGCTGCAGGTATTTTCTAATTAGGAAGATCGTCGCGATGTTATGGCATCCCTAATGGAGAAAGAATTCAACGACACGCTCTTGGAACTCTACGAGCTTGGCACGTCATACTTTCAACATAGGTTGTGGAACGAGACAACAATTGACGATTTCAAAAATAAACGGCTGTCATTTATTCTTCCCACATTTGATATCAATGTATTCAAATATGAATTTGATAAAAAGCAAATTCTTCCATTTACGGTTTTTGACGAAGCAAATACTCCGCCAAGAAGCGGCCACTTCAGCGAAGTTGAATGTGTGAAGATGCTAGCTAGTAAGCAGAATAAGGTTCACGTACCCGACAAGACGGTGAGAGTTGCTTTGAAGAAGCTGAAAAGAATTGGCGACCTCGGCTATGACATTCAAAAGGAATGGGAGCGTGAGGCAAGAGCCCACCAACAGCTAAATTGTTTAAGTGAAAATATCATTCAAGATTTTGCCGCCTACCGTCAAATTGCGACGAACAAACAGCTCGACGAATACTATCTCGTGCTTGAGTGGGCCAATGGCGGAAGCCTCTTTGACTTCTGGGAGAACAACCCTGAGCCACAAGTGGACTATCCTAACGTTGGAAAGGTCCGGCGAAGGGTCAAAGAAGTGGTGGAGCAGCTACATGGACTATCGAAGGCTCTCGAAGCAATGCATTCGACTAGTGCTCGCTCCCCTGGAAATAGCAGAAAAAATTCTGCGTCAAACTCGCCTAGACTCCCATCAGAGAAGACTGCAACCTGGGAGGAGGATGCTTTTGATAACGGTGGACCATATGTGAATAGCTCTTCTTTGCCTACGTTCAATTTCGACTCCGAGGGAAACAGCGAAAGCAATGCAACAATACCAAGCATCTTGGTTTCTTCTGACCCTGCAAGTTTAAAAGCAACCGAACATTTAGACTCGCTGAATTGGCGTCATGGCGATATAAAACCGGAGAATATATTGCGTTTCACTACCGGCCAACAAGATGATGAATTAGGAATCCTTAAGCTCGCAGATCTGGGAAGAGCTCAACAGCATCAATTTGTGACAAGCATGAGGCATACCAAGGAGAAGGAGCTTTGGAGAACACGATGGTACGAACCACCAGATCTTGAGAAAAATAATCATGAGGAGGCTCAAGGCAAAATATCACGCCTATTCGATATTTGGTCTATAGGATGTGTAATTTTTGAAGCTATATTGTGATTGCTTTACGGAAGCGTATCCCACAATGTCTTCTTGCGCGCCAATGGATTTCCCACAGGAGAGAAAGGTGCGACTCCATATTGGCGGAAAAGAAGAGATGGAAGCTACGAGTTGACGGAAGCTGTTACAGGGTGGATGAACCATATATTGGAGCATGACCTGGAACGAGATGGTGTTATCGGTGACCTAATAAGGTTGATGAGAGATAGATTACTTCAGATTCATCTGCCTTCGAACTCAGATATTTATGAGAGAGGCTACCGTACAAATGCCAAAGATCTAATGGGACAGCTTGTTAGCATTCTTGCACGCGCCAATATAGATGAAAACTATCTGTTTAGTGGCGCAGATCGGACGAACATGTCTCCACCTAATGTTATCAATTCGATCACAAACAAATCGTTACAATCTAAAGGTGGTTCATTTTTGTCGGTTGAGGATACAAGTGGAGTGAAGCTCCCTATCATTCAGGGCCGGAGAACTGAGATAGCTCAACGTCGTGATTATACTAGCGACATAAAAGACCAGCGGAGGACTACTCCTGAAGATCCTTCATTTGTTGAATCGATGTTAATGGGCCGGAACTTCGGCTGCGATGATCCTGAGTTATGCATAGACTGCAATGGCATCGAAATCTCGTCGTTGCATACGGAAACCTCTCACAATATGAATATATTAGAGACTAATTCGACAAAAAGTGAGTGCGACATCTGCGAAGTAATCTATACGGCAGCCAAAGATCACTGCATCAAGAGTTGTGATGACATCCAGCGAATCTCATTAGTACGATCAGGCGATGATTTCCTTCTGAAAGGAACCGATAGAAAGTTTCTTCGCCTAATTGGTAAGTATTGACATCTCGCCGCCTAGTGATTTTGTTTAACAAAAGAATTAGAAACAAAGCAGGACATGACAGTTCCTTTAGCCGCGCCGGAACTAGCTTCACTGACCAGCAATCGCGACCCTTCTCCTGCGGATCTTGACTCCTTCATGAAACTACCAAGGGCATGGCTTGAAGAATGTAATACCAATCATGAAGACATTTGTGCTCCCAAGAATACTCACATCCTCCCAACAAGGCTCATCAGCGTCGCAAACCTGAAGAAACCAAAGATCGTAGCGACGGCAGATCTCTCTCAGACTAATCTTCCGGAAGGTATTCGATACATTGCACTTTCTCATAGTTGGGGTGTTATGCCTTATGAAGACATCACAACGCAGAATAATCTCGAACAACGCCAGAAGAAAATACCGATGGACGAGCTACCACTCAGCTTTCGGAATGCCATTGCAATTACGAGCGCACTGGGCTGTACCTATCTCTGGATCGATTCTCTGTGCATCATACAAGGCCCCGATGGTGATTTTGGTAAGGAGGCAGATAAAATGCAAACAACGTTTAACGGTGCGTACTGCGTTTTGGCTGCTTGCAATGCCCAGAGTGCCAAGGTTGGCTTTTTAGAAAATCGGGAATCACGATCAAAATGTGTCAAGATCGGTGATGTCTTTGTCTCACCAATCACAATCGACTTTGAGCGGGAAGTCCTTAACAGCCCCCTAGCCCGGCGTGGATGGGTTCTACAGGAACGCGCCTTGGCTCGCAGAACTATTTACTTTACAGACAACCAGACCTATTGGGAGTGTGGTGAGGGTATTCGTTGCGAAACATTGGCAAAGCTCAAGAAGTAAGCTAGTTTATTCATTAACAAAGTAGACTTGACTAATGTCTTCTCCTTAGCGATAGGATAGCTTTCCTCGGTGACCCCAATCTTCCTGACTACACAATCCGACCATCAAGCACCGTCGGGGATCAAATCAAGCTTTTTATTGATCTGTTTCAGAGATATACCAGGCTAGAGTTTTCCCATCCGGAGCACCGACCTATCTCAATTGATGGACTGATGGAGCGACTAACCATCGCATTTAAGACGCGAAGCTTAGCAGGGCTTTTCAAAACATTCTGGGGCCGCTGCTTGCTCTGGCGACGGGCTGATAATACAGGACCGCTGAAGAAGATTCCACCTGGCAAACATTCTCGGCGGACTCCACCGACTTGGTCATGGATGGCTTTTGATGGCGCAATCTCATTCATCGAGCCTGGCGGCGGGCATGTTTCCTGGAATGATGCCGGAGTGAAATTACCATTTGCTAATCTTACCGGCGATCAAACTTCATGGCTTCGAACAAGCTGCCAAAATGATAGTGTGGCTATCCAAGCCGAAGCATTCGACTTCGATATACCTGCAAACGCTAGCAAAAGTGAGGCATATATATACTATGATGACTCAACGATTAGTACAGCAAAATGTGTGATTGTTGGTACTGACAAGCATCATGTCAATGATGCAAGCATGAAGAAACATTACGTCTTGATCGTCAAGCCGCGCTCAGACATCCTTGGTGCGACATCTTACAAACGTTGTGGCATCGGATACATACTAGGCAAATATATCCGCTTGAACGGCCCTTCTGTTTATGTGCTAATCGAGTAGTTCTTTTTGTATATACCATTGGTCGAGCAGAACTCGAGGAGATGCGAGGCCATCAGATTCGAACCTTGACTCTTGGATATAGGGCTTTGCAGATTTTATTCAACTGTGTACAGCGGTTAAATAATGTATAATGTGCCATCAACATTTTCTTGCTATCTGCATCTGGATAGACGATGCAGTATTTGGACATGTGATTAGCATGGAAAATGATTATACCAACGAGAATCAAGCTCGCATCTAGCCTGACTGACCATACTTGTTCCTCAGTTCGTAACCTCAAGCCCCGAAGCAATCATCTATCTATCCATCTCAATATCTCCATATCAGATAGTCGAATAATCAATCACATCACGCTTCTCAAATCATATCACACATCACACGTCACATTACATATCACATCACAAACATCAACATAAATCTCCCCTACCACTTCCAACTCCCTCCCTCCTTTGTGAACATTCCGCCGCCAAAATACCAACGAAATTCCGAAATCAAAACAGCAAAAACCAGAAGATTTCAGACATGCAACAGGATTTGAAAAATAAATAAAGGGTTCTAGAAGATAAAGTCATCAATGCAAGTAAGTAAATTAAATAAGTTTTCATTCCCATTTCGATTCCACTTCTAGCTAAAGCGAAGAGAACCGAGTTGATGAATACAATATACTTTTCCCATCCAATTCATCCATCCATCCTACCATGCATTCTCTAAACCCCTCCCTTCCATTCTTCTCCTCCTCATAATCATCCTACATGTATATCATAAAAGTCCCCCAGCCATCTTCGATCCATGAGCCACGCAAGCAATTAAACAAAAAAGCAAACAGATGAATAAATAAACAAAACAAGCTAAAACATTCATCCTAGCCTGCTAGCCACTCCCTACGCCATAAGCTACCAGACCAAGCAACTCTTTCCATTCCATTCCGTACACATCTCCATCCCGATCTAAGCCCAAACAGTAGTAGCAAGAATTGAAAACTCCAATAAAGGTTCCCTAGATACAATTGAAAAGTACGAAATGAAAGATAAAATCAAATATTAAAGAGGTAGTCCATTAGCCTTCATGTGGCGGATAGAGACCACGAATAACTCTTGCCGGATTTCCACAAACCACTGTATAAGGTGGAACATCTCTTGTGACAATCGAGCCCGCTCCCACTGTACTACCCTTCCCGATAGTTCTGCCAGGTAAAATAGTTACACCACCACCAATCCAACAATCCTCTTGAATGATGATTTTCCTTCCCAAATTTGGCCCTCGGGATCCAAGTCTTCTCTTCGGATCAATGTGTAGCGTGGCGGTATAGAGATTAACATTGGGTCCAATATTGCAACGATCACCAATCTTAACCTCGCAAGTATCAAGAATCGTGCAGTTCTTTCCAATCGCGACATCTTGTCCAATGCTGATATTGTATCCATAATCGCAAGTAAATGGAGCTTCGACGACCACATTATCGCCTACTTTACCAACAGGAGTGACAGGCGTAGCTTGGGTGGGAGAAATGACATGATCGCGTGGTTGAAGGATATCGCGGAATTGACGAGCTCGTTCTTCGGGCGATACACCATTATTAGGATTTGTGCTATTGTTGAAACGCCAGCAAGCTGTATTGCAACGTTCACGCTCAAGAACTAGTTCTTTATCGAATGGGAAGTAATGACGGCCAGCTAACATTTCTTCCTTTTGAGTTCTTTGTCGACTTGCAGGATGAGAAAGTGCTAGTTGTGCGGCAACTTGGGCGCTGCTATGGGGACTATCGGGGTGAATCTGGTGATTGAGTAGATTTGGAAGAGCCGAAGTAGGCTCACGAGCAGAATGTGGCGTTCCAGTATCCGGCTCTGTTCTTGGCTCTTGCCTGGAAAGATCATGGAGAGGTCCAACGCGCGGGTACTCACTCTTGTAACGATCTGGATGGGCACTATTTGCACTCACAGGAGTTGGCGTTTGTTGGATCCCATAACCTGATGCAGATATTCGATTATTCTCTGGGCTTGTGATGGAAGCACTAGGTAAGGTAGTTGCGCTTGCTTGATCGTCTGCATCTGTGATAGCTCTGCTATGTGGATCTACACGTAAGCTCTGGCCGCGATATCCAGGTAATGGTTCCCTTCGAGTTGGAATTGCAGGTTGGTTTCCATATGGTGATGGCTGCGTGTATGAAGAAGGGCTCTCGTATTCGGTTTTAGATTGTAATGGAACTGGAGTTTGTTTCATTTCGACCTTTGGATAGGAACCTCGTTGTTGATATCCAGAACAGACAAACCCACCACGGAGACAATTGTTACCTAAATCAGATGTCAGTAGAATTCGATGAAATCTTGTCGGGTTAATTTACATTCTGGCCTGGATTCATCGCACTTCTTCTTTCGTCTTCTGCATGTCATGCAGCCTGTCTTGGTTCTATTACTGAAATTTCTTTTCCGTTTCTTGAGATCCGATTGTGCAGACAATTCCCGTCTCTCTTGACTGTATGCAGATTGCGGATCAGCATATCGGTTATCATCACCAGAAAGTGTACGACGATCGTACTCATGTTGCTGTGCATCCAGATTTTGAGATGCTCTTTGTAATACCTCTCCAATATGCTCATCGGAAGCAACTTGGGGATGCTGAGGGTAATGACGACTATGCCATAAGTCATTTGAAGGCGTATCTCGAGCCGAATCGGTTGCTGACATGAATTGTCTGTACTGTGAATCTGCGCTGTACGTCTCTCTAGAATCTAAATGAGGTTGGGATTTTGCTCGAACACTTCCATCATCTCTGATCCCATCAGATTCAGTAGTCGCCGTGGTTGGTGTCGCTTTTGTTGAATTTGGTAGGGCATGGCTGTGGTATGAATTTGCGGATGATGAACCTTGATCCATTGAACCAGATCTTTTACGTTTGTGAGAATTCTCGTCGGAATAATGATTTGAATTCTGGCTAGTATTCATTTGGCGATCAGGTAAATGAGTTCGTTCTCCATTTTTCGAAGAAGACCAGTCTTGATCCTGAGTTGTTGTGATGGTCAATTTCTCGTGACCTGGAGGTGAAATTCTAGGTTGTCCATTTGGCCTCTCATCGGAACCCCTCCTTGCAACACCGTTCCCATTTACTCCAGTGCTAGTAGCGTTTCCATTTCCATTGGTCGTAGGCGAAGTTTCATTCTGATTTCTACCATTGACTGCTGTGAATCTAGCCGTCGGTGATTCCGCGTGTTTATCTGTGCCTTCTGGAGTCGCCATTTCAACTATATTTTGAATGATTTTTATTCCTCCTTCACTGCCTGAGTTAACCACCAAAATTTCTCGAGCTAAGTTCACAAGCTCCTGAGTTTCAAGAAGACTATTTTCTGTATTCATGGTGTTAGGCGCCATCCTTTAAGTTGATTTACCCTATTGCGACAGTGAAGGTTTTAGAAACAAAAGAAAAAATATCTCTTCGGCGGTTAAACGTACAGTATTTAAAGTGTTTGATAGTGGGAATGTTCCAATGTAATGAGCTTTCTTGAATCAAATTCGGATGAAGATCACGTTTCTTCCTAAGATAGCAGGCGCGCGCTATCCAATTCCAATGGGAAATCTCAAAAGGTCGATTGATTCAGTTACCCTTCCATTCGTTGGTTTCCTGCTTCTTTTTGGAATAAACTATGTTTCAAACTCCAATCCAAGGGTTGGAATCGTTGAGCTACTTGTTGTCGAAAAATCACTGTTCAGCAAGACGAGACTCGTGACCTTATCGACGTCGTTCCCCTTGGCCGAGCTGAGATCCGTTGAGAAATGTGGAGACCAGATGATGTGTAAAGACAAAACACCACGAAATCTTTAGATTGATGATGATTGCGATGGTTATTTTGAGAATCCTTCAAGGTCTCGTCGAAATTAAATTATTTTGGGTGTGGTGCCCAGTGGATGATATCGACGGGAATCGGACAGTTTGGATTCGTGATTAACTTTCAGGATCCGGAAAGGCCGATTAAATGATTACAATGAATTATTGTTGACTGAAGGATATGCTGCCCTCCTGATAAGATTGTCGCCCAAAGCCAAAGTCGGGTCAAATTAGTAGTGAATTCAATCAATTGGTGTGCAAATGATTGGAGTAGGTAATGCTATCTCTTTTTTTCAGCCAAGGAAATGCAGAAAGAACTCGACTTCATTCACGTGTACTTTGAAGTGATTCTTCTTTCTTGTCTCTCGATGAGATGTAGTTTCCAATGAATGAGAGATTGGTCCAGCCGAATCGTATGTGATTATAATGATGAGGGTGATGGTGGTGATGATTGATTGATTGCTGATTGATGTCTTTGCCTCATGGATGATGGATTGTGTTCCTTGAGCTTGATTGAGATGAGAATTGAGAGGTAACACCAAATGATTGTAGAGATGGTTGTTCGTCGGCAAAGGTGTAATTAAAACTTCGCCTTCTGCCTTTCACAGCACAATATCGGAGATGATGAGAAGATAGTTCGTATAGTATGGTAAGTTCGTATGGTATGGTATGGTATGGTATGATTTGATTTGATTTGATTTGATCTGGATGTATGTATGTCGTCAATGAAAATCGTCAAGTTCCTTAAAATAGAAAAAAATTGAATCGAAAATAGACTTTTTCGATATAAATGGGCGGGATATTTTTATGGGAATAAATGACAAAAAACGTTTCGTCTTTTCTCAAGTCCTTCTTTATTTTTATTTTTTTGATGAATCTCTTTGACCCAGTGGAATGGTAACGAAGGGACGCAAAGAATCAAAAAAGTTATGGCTGTTGGGGTAGTGGGAATATATTGAGCAGCGTCTGTTCTGTACTACAAATCGTCATGGGTTAATTAAAGTGGGCATTTTTAATTGTCTAGTGTCTCTTCTTTCTACCATGTTCCGCGTTTAGCTCGGTAAGATGTAAGTCCTCGGCGGTTGGAGATTTCAGCTTGGGTGCATGAGTGGTGAATGGTGGATGGTGGATGGTGGATGCGAATCGAATGAGAATGAGGATGTGAAATATAATAAGTGGGAAAGAGATAAAAGAAAAGGGAAGAAGAGAAGGGAAGAGAAAAAAAAAAGCAAAGGTGGAGGGGACGGAAAGTACGATTATATATGAAGTCGAGTGTGTGTTTGGAGTGAAGTTTTTCAAAGATATGAGATATGAGATATGAGAGTGGTGAGTGGTGAGTGGTGAGTTATGAGTTATGGGTTATGAGTTGTGAGTTGTGAGTTGTGAGTCGAGAGTCGAGAGTCGAGAGTACCTAGGTAGGTATATCTTGGAGATGATGATCGAGGCAATACTTGTAGATATCACCTGAATTGCCATAGAAGACACAGAAAACATCTTTCTCTCTCCCTCTCTCCCTCTCCCCCTCTCTCCCCCCCTTTCTCCCCTCGCTCTCTTTTGGACATTCAGCAGGTCACCTCAATTGAATCCAGATGATCTAAATGTACCTCCCTAGTATATCGATAAGTAGCTGCATTTCAATACTTCTAATCAATACCATCAATAATCGATTGAAGAACATTATCTTACATCCATTGATTTTATTTATAAACACCTAGTACTTCCATTTCCTCGGCCCAAAAGATGACCCAAATTGAGGTTTGATTGATATGGATGTGAATGTGAATGTGGTGAATTCGAGCCCCATTCGCCGCCGTTAAACACCAAACAATCTCTTTGTTGTCATCAATTCCATTAAATTGTCACCGTTCGGGCGCCAGCACTTTTTAATCTCATGCAGGATGATTGTTTGTATTTATTGATTCGAGATATCATTTTTGTACATCTCACCCATAATTTCAAGCACTTATATATTAATCCTCTAGACTACGAATATTATTGCATTCAAACATCCTACACAACCGACACAATCTACACCGAAAGTTTGGAAAAGTTGCTCGTTGTGACTTGGAAAGTTGACAAGTAGGTAGGTAGGCAGTGCTATCATCAATATTATCAATATTATCCAATAATCACATTGAATGAATGAGAGATGTTTCCGAATCCACCGACTTGGAAGTTTGGATATATTTAGCCTTCTTAACAAAATGATCTAAGGACGATCTAATATCCGCTGGCACGTCGATGCATTGTTGGGGTGATTCGGAAAGATGGAGAGTTCTCCCCCCTCCCCCCCCCCCCCCCAATGACGATGTCGGGTTACCTAGTCCTCTTGCCCAAGACCAGGACAAAATGCTCAAGATTGGAGATGGTAACTTGTAAGGCTCAACAAGCTCAATGATTGATTAAAAAATGATGAACAAAGTAAATGATGTTACAAGAACTAGGACCATTTTGGGCCATTTGCTTTGTATCGGAGTGAGCTGAGCGGCTGCTCGCTTTTGCGCGACGATAAAACCCTTGTGCTGTACTTCCTATTGGCTGCGTCTCAATCAACCTACTTCGGCGTCTATCTCGATTGGGCAAGGTTGTATTAATTTCGATGATGCACAAACCCAGTTTGGCAACTGTTCAATGATATTACACAATAAATCCACATCCACTCACTAGGTAAACTTTGAACACATTTCCTAATAAAGTAAAATCTTGTGCAGGATAGCCAAGTACCTACATACCCATACCTACCTACTACCTCGGTATGATACTCATAACATATCACGTTGGACCTTGGAAACAACTCTTAACCCCATCAAATTCATTCATCAATTTATTGTCATCCAAGAACCCCCAAGACTCAAAGAGCCCCAAGAGGAACAAATTATCGAGGCTGTGTCATGATAAATTCGCGTCACGTTGCGTTTTCATCTGTAACGCAGCGACGCAACATTTCTTCCTCTTTTTCATTGGCAATTCTGGTTCATCTGGTTCATATCCAAGTAATCCTTTAGCGCGTTCGCCAACATGAGACTTTCTCAAGCCTTAATGGTCGACCGGCCCAAAAATCAGCCTGACAGGACTCACGGTACTTGATGATAGGATTTTACATTGACCCCCAAAAGAGACCCAAGGAAAACTAAAAAGAACTCAAATCACATTTCTTTACTCGACTTGCTTAGCTGGGACTATTCTGCCGCATTGTTCAAACCTTGTCAGCAAAGTCACCAGAAATGTCATTCATTCACCCAAGCCGGGAACGCGCATAATATCATCTTTTGGCGCACAGCACAATATAAAAAAACGGGGGTGAGATGATCCGGATGGATTACACGAAAGAGACAAGACTAATATGTAGGTAGGTATGTGCCAATTCGTCGGCACGATTTGATGACTTGCTGACTTTCCCACTCTTACAAGATTATCGGGGCATATCTTCCCCTCTTTCTCCCCTGAACTTTGTCGCCCGTACATAGTCCCCAGTCCATCCGTCGACTGCGTCTGTATGAAACAAAGGTCCGAAGGGATCATTAACAAGGATGATCGTACAGGAATAAATTGTCAGGATCATCAAGGTCCGTCCGGCGTACCAGGATTAATTGAACTCGACTCTTTCTTCACACCTGCTAGTGAAAATTGTGGCCTTGAACAATTCGATAGAGGTCGACCCAGAGAGAGAGTATTCAGCATAAGATACAATATATGAAGGAATATAGATAGTTTCCAAGAATATCACGTTCCTTAGAGTGTCACAATAATTTGGTAATTCTTCGGTGGCACAAGAGGCACAGAACTTTAAAAAGAGTCTGGAATCTACAATGAGATTGGACCAAGGTCAAAACCAATTGAATTGGTCAGGCAGAGTTGACCCGCTTGAAGCGTTAACATGGACATCATTTTAGGTTACCTTGCCGAGCGTGCGTCTATACGAAGTAACTTTCATTTGCTTGAAGCGCTGAATAGATCCTGGGTGAGAAGGTCTCAGAAACAGCCACACTAAAGTCGATCACAGATAGCGTGCATCAATATCATGTCGTACCTTGTTCCATGGCTTCATTTCTTCAACAAGAAGGTCGAGAAAGGTGGTCGCGGCAACCAAAACATACTTTTCCATGTCAGGTGTTCGATCAAAAGAGTCTTAAGGTTACCTCTACTCCTTATTAAATGCTGGATCCATGGTTTTGTTTCCGACTCTAATCATGAATTAAGAAGAAATCACGCCTCGTACCAAGGAATCCAAGGAAATCAAGGAAAGCCTTATCACTGCCGGTAGATACCGATCACATACTACTGTAACCTCTTCATTGTTGGCTTTCCAACGTTGCTCGCTCAATCTGGAGTAAAACTTTCGCCAAATTGAGAAAGGACACATCATTGTCAAATTATTGCTTCGTATTGACTAACGAATATTTACTTTGGCCCGCATGATTCCGGATATCACTATACACCAAACACAATCAAAAGAGTATTAGACGCGAACTCGACGAGATTATCAATCTGTGCGCCTTTCGATTTTGATGATACATACCCGACCGTAAAGTACATCAACTGGGGTTCACCGCTGTTATCCACCCGCTCGAAATTGAGCTGTTACATCAATTTGTGCCGCAGCAATGGCCAGCAGCAATCATCTCTCCGATCCGACCAAGTGCAAGCAAGATGTGGCGAGACAAGGTAAATAATCATACGTACGATCGTTACTCATCTGTTGATCGCTTCGATGGTATCGGTGTACGATTAATTGTTGTCCGATGATATACGAAAGAGTGATTTCGAGGCAACCAACGACGTGGCGGGGTTCGTACCTTCTACGAAATCCTCTTGCATATCCTGGTCCACATCTTACATCTCTACTCTATATAGAGCTAGGATAGCTGAAATTTTTTAATCTTGGGAGGGCGTGTCCTCGTGATTCACTTAAATGCGCTTCCCCGGTTGCTGCAGGTGCATACATCCAAGGCTTCAAGCGACCGGTGCCGCATTGTTTTGTTGCAACCGGACGCACGTTACAATCCTTTAGCCGCCAAGGATGGATAGGAGATTTTTCAATCGTACTATGTACTAGACCAAATCGATTGCGTAAGTACCCTCTTATATAAATCACTACTAATATCTATTATACCTCCATGCATTCCGAACTTAATTGCCATCTTTCATCCTTTGAATGGTCCTATAGGCCGGTGATGAAGGGAAACAGGAAAGAGAAATGCCAGACATTGAATTCGAAAGTATCATTGGATACTCAGACCACATCTAGTAGCATCAGAAAGCTGTGTCACCGGAACACTTGGATGAGATGATCCACTTGCGTCTGCTAGACGGTGCTTGCCACTCTCTTTTGCCGTCCAGCGTATGTTTCATTGCTGTGAACAGTGGAGTCCTGAACCGAGGTAGTACCAACTCGATGTGGAAACACTGTTCCTATTGGTCAAAGTTAGACGAATAAGATCATCCGCTTGGGGGGCTAATTGAGCCGACGGTGTGCAGTGTATCATTTGGCGCGGAGAATGCGTATCCTACTGAATAAGAGCCTGGATCCTTGGCTATACAACTTTCATTTTATCACAACGCATTCTTCTCGCCTCCTTTCTATCCGTCTGACCTGCCATTGATACATGTCCCATCATCCATGAATTGAAATACCAATTAATTGTATTTTTTGGCCTTCAACTTTATTCGGTTGCCTAAATGCGCAAGATGGACGCGATGCGGGCGTTGTAGGCTTTTGCAAGCAAGCTGCAACAGGCCTGCATGTAAGAAATTAGTGTCCTGAAAACGACGGAACTTGCGAAGGCGCAAGGGCGGATGGGACAGGATAACCTTATCAAAGCACGGGCGTCGAGGCAAGAATTATCACTTGATGGACTAATAAGCCTCATGATCCATGGTGCTGTGAAAATGTGAAAGTATACTCAAGCGTCCCGACCGCGGGATCCGGGATAATCTTCGTGATGAGATATTGGGAATGGGGTTTGGGATGCAAAGGATACCTAGGTAGGTAGGTGTAGCACATGTGATGTGACTTTGAAGTTTACATTTTTAATTTGCTATTGAAAAAGTATGATTTATTCGAACACCATTTAATCCATCATCATTGATCGAAAATCAAACATTCAAAAGGTTTCAAGTGAAATATTAGAAAAGCTTCTCTGCGAATGAATTCAAATTTGAAAATTCGTGTCATGTGTAATTTTAAGGTTAGCGCTGGAAGGCCTGTCTAAGCGCCCGTTTTTTCTTGTTCATGTTTTAGGAATGACTTCTAAGCGCTGGGGACATTTGGTTATTTACTCACAGCATATTGGTTAATTTGTATTGCACACGTTTGATACTTGCTGCAATAATTGCATTATTATACTTATGGAGTTGACCATGCCAATGAAAGGTAAGACCGTTGTACAGTTTGTACATCGGACTTTATACTTTATGGTCCAATCCTTCTTGTCACACATTTGCGTCCTTTCCCCTCATTCTTTCGTTCCTTCCGGGGAGAAACTTTGACCATCCTGCGAATACGCTTGATTTGGCGTTTGGGGTTGAGGGGTAGAGTGTGCAGGTATTGTGTATAGTGAAATATGGTAGGTATATCCTCTAAAACGGGCGTACTTGAATAGATGTACAGAGACATACACATGTATTTATGAAAATCAGCCAGACTAGTGTCTCAGAATCCGCATTATACCCTCTCGATTTCTAAACCTCCAATCATTCGTTCATGAATTTCATCATCGCCTTGCAAATTTCCGTATTCAATTATCTTCTCTTTACCTTTCTCCAGGTACTTACACTTACCCATTTGCCGCAATAATCAACAATATCACCGTATGAAGTATCTAAACCAGTTTATTTGCTCTAGGCACTGGAAATAGTGGGCCATCTATTTCTCTCGTTTCTGCGGAGTATTTCTCAGCATCTTATTTTTGGAAAAGGCTGGATCGTTCTACTTGTTCATTGCTTTTTTGGACGTTTTGATCTTTCCCAGATGCATGAGTCGGACGAGAGATTCAATTGGTTAGCGCTTCTTCTTTCTTTCAATAGACTTATCATTCTAGGATACGCAAGCGTCTATCTCGTGGTCATTCAACATACCTTCCGCATTTTAGCTTCGTCATCCTTCACAATCCCTCGATAGATCTCTCGGAGATTAAGATTGGGAATTGGAATTACACTTATCCTTACCCATTATGCATTGAGTATTATTGGAATCATTGTATGCGGCCGTCCCAAAGGAACAGAGAGATCCTTCTCCATCCAAAAATAATCCATGTACATTCCAGGCCGAACGCTGAAAAGGTCTAAAAAGGAAACGTACGGCGGTAGACCCATACCTCGTAGATCATCATAAACGACAATGGGAATTCGAACATCAGATTTAGCATTAAGGATTACGATCCTGGTTGGGCAAGCAGATATAAGTGCCGAGATCTGAGGTGTTATTTGCGGGCGCGAGTAGACAGGGGAGAGAGGGAAGGAGATTTTATGCAAGTGTGTGGCGTGGCGTCTATGTACTGACATTTGCATATATTGGATCTTCGCATATGGAGTATCTATAAATAACTGGATGGTTGTACATCTTATGCTAGCAATTTATCTATGTCATATTTGTAGCACGCACACGCATGTCACAAATCCCCAAACCCAGAGATCAAGTTATCATATGCTTTCTTGATAAGCTTCTAACCAAGCTTAATTTACTCTATTCACCCCCATGGTCCTTTATTCCGTATAGTCCGCGGAATAGAATGTCATTGAGCGGACGGTACGAGAAATGTACAATTGGGGCACTCGCTCAGGGATCGCGGTGGAATCAAGTGACGTGACAGGTGATGTTACGCAGGGATGGGAGAAATAAACAGAGAGTATATATGTGGATGAGTGGCACAGTAGATGAGGCACAGTAGATGCCAAGTACGAAGGTCGCGGGGATAAGAATAAGAATTAGGATGGGATGCGAGGGTGTGGCACAGGAGGGGTGGGAAATTGTGTTTTCGGGTATTTCGGTGGGTGTGCTTGGATGGGTAATGAGTTGATTGTAACAAATTCGATCTCATTTCTACACTAATGAGAGACAAAGATGTCATACGGTCTTGGTTGGATATCCACTAATTGCATGGAATGACAGGATGCTTGAATGAATGCGATATCGATCCGCTAACAAGCATACCATTACATGACATTTGGACGCGCATGCTATGTCCTAAGTCCGAAACAAAATTCCGAAGCCAGGGCACTGGGAATGAGAAACGGAAATGGACCGCCCTTTAATCGCGGCGATGATGAATGGATACGATAGCGATGACAGAGGGCATAGGACATCTCAGATAGTAGATAAAAGTACAAAAGCGTGTCAGTCTCGATGGGGAACGACTTCATAATGACTAATTCCAGATAGGATAGCATAGCAAGTACTCCAGCCATTCGATGATATTTCATGATCCCTATCTATCAACGTGTTGATGAATCGGAATCCAGAGTTCCCTTTACTTCCACTACACCTCTTGAATTTCAAATTCCAACAAGAAACCAAACCCACATATTCCTCAACCTGACCCCCAAAATTCAAACCCTCTCCCGAAAAACCCGTTACTGACCCCTCACACGTTCTCGGAACCGCCGATACCATCCATACCCTCGGGAAAATATCAGCGTCAAGCAAAAAAAAACGTGTGATATCCATTCACTGCATACGGGTGCCTTGCACCAGCGTAGCGGCCACAAAACGTGGTAAATAAGGTAAGAAGCGTGTTGGTAATCGCCGTCTAAGTGTTGGTAATTTATCAATCCTTCCTATATCCGATCTGCTTGCTTGTGCCATACTTTCCGCACCCGTATATCCGAGATGATTCGATAAAAAGGTATGACAGAGCGAGATGATCAGGGTTGGGAACGTTTGTGGATGTGTGCCGTCATCGCGGGTTCGTGCAGTCGTCGAATGAAGCGTCATATACATACATACATACTCTACTTGACTTATCCCTACCCCGCGCCAAGTTCTCCCGCAAGCGGCAGAGCCATCGTAACGGTACCGCAGCTTCGCAAGAATTTCTCTCTTGGTTGTGTATATGTATGTATGGATGGATGGATATTACGATTGTTACTAACAGGCTAACTGACTGTTGATTTATTAATAACATGCACATGCACACCCTGCAACTAAACGTTGTCAGAGTAGCAAATACCAAATTACAAGGTTTCAATGGAATGCTGTATACGAGTCGGAGGGCGCTATCGAGATACTGCGGTAGCCTGTCGTGTTTGGATTTAAATGAGGGTTGTGAGATTGAATACTCGATCGACGAATCAGGGATCAGAACCGGATTCTCGGGTCCCAACGGTTGGATGTTGGGACATGGATGAGTCATGATGCTGCTTGGTTCGGTGAGCGCGAGGGGTATAGTTTCGTGGGTGAAACATGGAGAGGGGAGATTTTGGTTTGGTTTGGTTTGGTTTCGTTTTGCGCGGATAGGTCGGGGAGGGGAGGGGGTTGATGGGGAATTGAGAATGGTTGCTTGTGTATGTATGTATGTATGTATGTATGTATCGGCGGTTCCGAGTGAGAGATTGTTAATGTGAGATTGGATGGTGGTGGGCGGCTCAGCTTCTAGGTCTAGGCTTTCTTGTGTTATGTTTTAGAGGGTGGTATGTTCGTGGTTTGGAGTTATGTCGGAATCTAGGTTGAGGATCGTTGACTTTAAAAAACTCCGGGTTTGTGATTTGATTAGCTGGAGTTTGGGCGGTTCGTTGTCAAAAAGGTGTAGCGCTTTCAAAAATCGAAATGTTGTTTGTTTGATACACACTGGGTTGCTCTTTATATTGGCAGCTGGATTTCTATGCCATACAGCTAGCAGGTCATATCTAAACTTCCTTCTCGTCTACCCCATCCATTCATCCCAAAAAAAACAGTACGCATTACCCAAACTCGTAAGCATTTCTTCTCTTCCCTCCATACACCATTCCATCAAAATCAACTCTCTTGACATAACTACCGTAGATAACGCCTCCTCCCAGCTCTCCGGTTCTGGAATCCTACCCATCCATAGCTTTGATCAAGAACTGTGCTACCAACTTTCTATGCGCCGGATAAAAGTTCTGCAATGAACTTGGTAACCAATCTATGTTTCTATCACCGCACCTACTACCCTATTCCACTCATTTAATTTATATCAATAGCCAGCTTACCACGTGGAAAGTTGAGAAACTGATGTTACATTTATGGAAGTGTGTTGGAAAGTTTTCTGGTCTTCGATACTCATTACATTTCATCCACACTCGATTCCAAAATATTAGATGGGATATCATGACACCAATGATATCTTTATGAGTAAGTGATCAATTTATGGTCTAGAACATAACTCATAATCGAATCGTTGCCTGAACATATATGGTAGTGCTTGGCAGCGCGTAGCGAAATGTTCATCGAGCTTGGAAGGGTGAAATGTCACGAGATGATGATATCATGGTGGTGGGACGGGCTAGAATCGGTGGGTTTGGAATCTATTTTGGGAATTAAGGGGGGGGGTCTTACAGATATAAGTGTCCGGTGATTGTGAAGTGGTTTAGTAAGGGTGTCAGATGATGAGGAGAGGAGGGTTCGGTAGTGGATGTTCCCCCCTTTTGACGGGGTTTCGTTTCGAGAGCGCGGAATTCTGTCTAAGTTTGGCTTTCTGGAGATGCTACGAGTGGATAGTATCTTATCGTCGTAATTCTATTGTGATGTAATTTCTTTGTTTGTCATCAAATTTCGCTGTCACTTTCGTATCCAAGTCTGTACTGTTGTTATCTTTACATTATCATTGGAGATATCCATATATTTCCTGCATGCTTTATTATCTCTTCTATGTACTCGTTGCTCCTCTTGAGGAAATAAGCGAGCATCCTCTATTGTAGTTTGGATATTGTTCCCTCCAGTTTCGTCTGTTTCCTTGCTCAATGTTTAGAGTAGGAAACGCATCTTCAGAGGGGGTTTATAAGGCTTCGTTTCGGGTGAGGAAACTTACATTGAGAAGCTGATGAGAATTCTCTACATTGGTAAAATGATTCACTAACTTTGTCATGTGTTTGATGTTTAAGCTTACTTGACTTGAAATCCACTACTGAATTTTGAATTAGCACCTAGGTATGTGCATAAATTTCTGCGGTCCCCTGGGCATGCTATTAAAGTCAAGTAGCTGGAAAGAACTCCCAAAACGGTTATGATTCGGCACTCCTTGAAAATATCAAGATTGTCGGACCCTTGGATTGACGTCTATCAGCTTTCAGTTACTGTCTCATATCATGTCGATATCTCGTCGAGTTCCTTAGAATATTATATTTTGCCAATAATTGACTATTTAATCATCCGACTCATAATTTCCATCCTGTACTGTCTCCCGAACAGTCAGCTTCACAATTCAGTGCTGCTCTTGTCGTTTATTGCGAATCTATCTCATCATCTCTTCTCATTTTTGACAATATAGCTTCACAAATAGCAATATTTTCCCACTTCTGATCACATAAAATCGTATAGATACTTAAACTTTACCCCTTCCCTCTCAATCCACAATGATGCTGCTGAAAGAGGCAAAATTCGGATCGGTAGCTGTTTCACCTCATAAAACCATCACTGTCTGTATCCTCAGACTTGCTGGCCATTCTTCTCTGTACGTGTACTCTTTCGTCACTTTAGATAGACCTATCATCGACCAGTAAAGCGGGCAGGCGCTGAAGTAAATATGAGGTTAATGATAAGCTAGGCTTTTTACAGTCAGTAAGGAAATGGTACAAGAGGATAGATCCATAAGTAGGATTTCTGTATAAATTATTGGAACAACGTGCTTTACTTCGAGACTGCAACATATACAAGTCTGAGACGATAGCAAACCATGGCCTTCAACGCGTCTGGGCTTGAGCCTTATGCTTTCACCTTGCATTGAATACTTCTGACAACACAATAAGTGCGTACCATAGCAATCTTACGCTTTTAGACGTTTACAAATTGGTTTTGACAATACAAAATACCATCTTTGATGGTGTTCGTTGTCATTTGAACATCTGTTTTTGATTCATCTCGCTGTTATAATTCCCTCGTCTTATCTTTCATAGACTTCATGTTGTCATCCCAACATTATTGTTCTATGAATCTACTAAATGCTACTCCTCTTTCTCTTTACTGAGTACTGCTAGAATATAATCCTTTCTTCTCTCCTTTTTCTTGCTTTGGATATAGAATATCCAGCCCATAGACCACTGGTACAACTCGCTGTACCTAACTGAAGGTGATATTCCCTAAGTTTTTGTGAGGAGTTATATATAAGGACTTGAAATTGAATAATCCCAGTCGCATTTCCGAAATAGAAAGCGGGGTAAGAGAGATCATGAATGGAGAGTTAGATAAGTGAATTTGGTATGTAGGCTTGGTGTTCCATGCGAATCTTGAGTTGCAACGTGCTTGCATCCTGTTAGAGGTGAGAATTATAGAAGAAAATCGTGTAATTCAATTGCAACATATCAATCGTGTTCTTTTTCGCTCCCAGGAGTGGCCATCGTCATTAGAAAGAAGTCGAAGTTCTGACATATATAAGTCATTCCAGAAACTTGATGTTCCGCTTCCTAACGCCGGAGATAAGAGGGAGAGGCGATGATGTTGAGCAACTTTTCAAGGCTTGATGTTTTTATTGCCTTTCCCTTGCTCTTTCATTGCCTATTGAAATAAGTGGTTCCACCGATCTATCACTGAACTTCTATTCAGATTGGAGAGCACTAACAACAAGAATCTGCGTTAAACTCTTCATCTGATAGTATGAACACCGACCCATACTAGCAATGCTTTGTGCGCGAAGTAGCAGTACTCGGTGACATAGCCATTCTAGCTCCTTTAGTACTCATCATTGGAGCTCCAGATCCACCATAAAAGACAACATACTGCTCACAATACGGAGCATTGTTGGAACTTCCAGAACTGTCTTCAACTTTTATGAAATAAGGATTTGAAGAATGACGCATGACGATATTATGACTACTTGATGAAGCTCCCAACGCTGTTTTCGTACTAGTGGTGGATGTGGATGAGAATTTATTTGCATAAACGAAAATTTTCGGTAAGGTGAAATTGCAGTAACAGAACCAGGGGTTTTCGCATGGTTGTATAACTTTATAATTAGTATTGGTATGACAAATGAACAACGTATCGTGATGGCTCAGTCCCCAGGCCTTCATAATTGAAGAATTGATATGTTTCCGGTGAGAATCAGAAGCTCGTCGTACGCGCCCTGGGAAGTGTTTGCAGATCCATGGGATAGATGGTTTAAGTGAGTGTCGAGAAGCCCACTTATGATATTGATTATTGGAGGCTGCGTGCCACAATTTAAGCAGTGTTATGACGCGCTAGCTTCACTCAAAGACAAATTGTAGAGACCCTCTTCTTGGTTTGTTGAATCAATTCGATAGGCTAATTATTGTTGAAAGAGGCAAGACCAGGAAGAAACTCGAGATTTTTCGTCGATGCAAGTACTGAAACCAGCCTTAGACTCGGATATGCTAGTCCATCACTTCTTGGATGTATGCATTTAAGATCCCGTGGGTGCAGTAGCGAGTGACTCCGTACCCGTCACCGATGGGATGATAGTGGTCTCGGTGGGTGAGATCGTAGAATCAATGGTGGTGGTGTTCGAACTGGTCGCGACTTCACTGCTTACATGTGAGCAATAGCCTCGAAATTGTGGGATCTTCTAGAACAGAGATGTAGCTAGCTACCTTTGATGTTTGTGGTTTCCTTTTGATGCACTAACTCCGACTCCAATTCCAATGACCACGCACACTACCATGAGAAAAACGCTAACAACCATTACCACCGTCTTTCTAAGAACTCCAAAGATCCTTTTGCCTTCGATTTGAATAGGTCTAGATTTGTCGCAAACTTCTAGCCCCGCTCCATTATATGGGACTTGGTTTCTAGTCGAGTATGCCACCTGTTCACGCACGACTGATTAGCATTTAGTTATTCAAACTCAGATCTTAACTACGCACTGCAGTGAATTGCGCTTCATCGGCTTCTAAATTTGTCCACGGTTGCGTCATTTTGAACGATCTTGTTACCCCGCGATGTTGGAGTTTGGAGCCGGAAAGTACTCAACCCTTGATGTCAAGAATTATATAACATAAATAAAGATACAAAATTGATCCAGGAACTATCGTGACGCGGATGAAGAACAACAAACTGATTACAGCTTAAAGATTGTGATAAGACAACTTTATGTGCCGCAGCCCCAAAATGCCAAGTCTCTCCTGGGGTAGTACTAAAGGATCTGATGAGTCTCGGCTAATTATCTGATTGGTGAAAACTGTGATCTAATCTCTTAGGCGACCAATGAGGACAATTCCTTGGAGTAATGTAAGCCAAGATCCAGACATCCTTTTTTGATGGAGACCCAATTGCGTTTTCCAATCATTTATCTTTAACAGAATGATTGTGCGGTAAAAAGCAATACCAAGAACAGACACAAGACTTTGGATTGAACAATTATTGCCTGCCTGGTTTTATTCCATCTACAAGTTAGCAATTCATCTTATATTGTATTTGATCTAGATACCATGAAAGTCTCCCATGATATATCGGATAAGGTTCGTGAGTAAACTCGACGTCGCAAGAGGTATCGACACCCCCTGTCAGAACTCACCAGGATTTCAAACTACAGGATCGTCTAATTTACCCCAGATTTAGGCTCGCTTTTCATCCCGCTCTCAATTCTAGCAATTCTTCCTTGCAATATTTCCAAGCATTTCTTGACTACTTTGGGAGAATAGTCTGATTGGTTGATTTTAGGGTCGCTGTATTTTTGTCTTGCTCACCTCTTGATTAACAAATCTATTGTGCCCTGAAGGAATATCGCACAAAAATCGAAAGTGTACAATAAAACGGTGAAAATTCAATGATATATAAGATGAGATAGGTCAGACCCAGGATATTATAGGATGAAAAGGAATGAAAAGTGCTATTTTCGGATTGATCCAAAATCACCGACCCCAACGGTATTCGTCATGCCCTCATACCTCGGATATTCATCTACTATTGATATGAGAGAAGGTTTTTTACGAGGAACCTTGGCCATATTTTGAGGAGGCGTTCACGATTTCTCTTCCGTGGGTGCACCAAATCCAACTTCAAACTCTTTTAGAAACAGGCCAAGAGGGTTACCTGCTATTCTCGAGGAAATACCAGATCGACCACGCATTTTGGTGAAGTAATCACTACTCAGTGATGTAAAACATCTCATTCACTTCTTGACATCTAAATTCAGGTCAAGGCTACGCTTATTTGCCCCATTATCCACACGAAGAGAGTCGTGCAATTCACAGACTTCAAGGTTACTTTCCACTATTTGCTCCACTTAAGGCATCCCTTATTCTAAGTCCCATGCCCTATGAACTATTTCTGCAAACTCCCACTAAGAAAGAAAAGTGCTCAGTTAGATCATATGGCAGTATTCAAACTCATCATATGGATGGCCTTGCCGGGTTTGAGGGAGAGGAAGAGAGAGATAAGGTATCTAATCGGCGTGAAAAAGAAAGTTGAGGCGGTACGTCCCAGCGGATCATATCAGAGTAAAATTGGGATCCGATGGGAATTATCAGATCAAAGTAATGTTCTGCACCTTACATATCATTCTCGCGCAACTCCCACAGCAGATTTAGCATTGGACTGATGAAGATATAGGTAATTCAATCTATACTGGCCTCAAGAAATGTCCTCTTCTTTTTGATCCATATTGATCAATACAGCAACTTTTCAAGGTAAAAGACGCAGCAAGCAGCATGTAGACAACGGCTGGAAGTCTCGACAGCAGACAGAGAGCAACGAGATACTTGGGAGTGTAAAGAAGTATTTCATCTCAGTATCAAGCTTGATTTGAACGCAATTGATCTATATTCCGTCGAAGTCGATACATTGTACATGAAATAGATAGAAGTGTCTATCAGATTAGGAAGAGCATGCAGAAGAGCAGGCTTGTGCATTGGTTCCAAGATTTCTAACTTTCTATCATATCAATATTGGTCGAGGTGAGATGGGAAACGAGAGTGTGAGACAAAAAAGAGATACGAGGAGAGATATGAGATTTTGAGATTAGAGTTGTCTCAGAAGATTTGAAAACAGTATTACCATGAGCGATTGATTCGTGGACCTCTCACCCAAAGTCACCTAACGCTCTTCCATTCCATATCTATGTCATGCACAGAATATCAAGAATGTTCACAACTTTGTTTACCAGAAAGATTGTCGGGAGCACAACTTTTATGAGCTCAATATTCTGTTTATCATTAACCCTACGACCTAAACCGAGGTTCGCGTTATCGTGGAGGGTCTGATTATTCACTTGAAGACATAGACATAGCCTTAACCGCAGCTGTTCGAAAAAGGTTCAAAGTCTTACTGTGATGGTCAGATAGCATACTACCTCTGCAAAATAGAGTATCCTGGGCCAAGTCTATCTTCAATCACTTGAGTTAAATATGCATTGGGATATATAATACCCTTGCCACTTCTTAGACCTGAGGATACCAAAAAGGACCTTCAGCAAATTGCAGGGCATGATTTGACTTTCTTTCAATGGAAAGAATAGATAAAGGGCAAGAAACGAAAGTAGCAATAAAAATTGGAAGGAGATAGATCGATAACTAGTGACTCGGGATGAAAATTTATGGGATGATACAAGAAAATTATTGATTGCTGTGTTTATGAAACGAGTGCTTAATCACACAATAACCAATGCCAAATAAAAGACAACAAAACTTCTCGTCAGACTGATATGTTTCAGATGATATCCAAACACATTGGCGCCACCACGGCCTATCACTATCGACGAAAATAAGTTCTGCACTTGCAAACCCCAAGTTGGCGACTGCGAATGATGAAGTAAAACGCCTGGGCAAGTCCACTAGAAACTTTCTTTAGCAATGTACTGCTTTCAAATAATTGACTGTCTAGGTGTTTGTAGGGGTATCTGTAGATGACTATCGGTCTGAATGTTGATGTTCAGGTTAAGGGTGAAAGAAAGGGGAGAAGTGGGTAAGAATCATCGATTCGCTAAGACAGACATGCAACAGGTTTATCCACTTGGCTGTCTACTGATATGTACTACCACTTTATCATCTAGAATCCTTTTTCTTCCTTTTTTTGCAGATAGGGCTATTTAATACACCCGTCCATATCTTTCCCCTTCCCAACCCCCCAAATAAACACCGATTCCCAACTTCCCGTCTATAAATACCTATGTAAACTTGTTTCCTTCCCATCATCTTATCTTCAAAGGCCTCATCGCTCACACTGAAGAATGGGGCAGGATTTTGCAATCAAGTTTCAAAAAATGTGATTCCGCTCGCTGAATTAGCTGTGCAGTGTTCTCGTATAGACAGCGGAAAAAACGCGAGGAGTACCGAGGACATGAGAAGCGACGATTAAGTTCTAATTGACAATAAAAACAGATGAAGATACCAACAAATTGAATAGAATTAAAACAAAGTGACAACAAACCTTTGAGTGAAAACGTCTAACCGACAGCGAATAAGACTCCAAACCCGGTTGCTGCTCCTAGAGCCCTGATCAACTCCATCATCGTCAAGCTAATCATTTCAAATTCCGCGATCCATCTCTCGCTTTATTGATTCTTGTTCTACTGATTGAAAGGTTTCTGGAGTACAATTCTCGCATGTACCATCAAGCTGGAACACATTCTATTTCCTATGTAGCGTTCAATTTCTGGCGAATCCGGGAGCTTATATACATGAAAATCTTGACATTCGTGACATGGGCTAATATTCCCGCTTCGCTTGTTCAAGACAAAGACAGCTTATAATTCATTCATTCACCCATTCGACATTCCATTGCCAGGGCCCTTCTTATTATCTTATTCTCTTATTCTCTTATTCTCTTATTCTCTTATTCTCTTATTCTCTTATTCTCTTATTCTCTTCTCCTTCTTTGAATCGTCCACTACTAGTATCATCTTATTCACCTTCAACCCCCTCCTTTCTTCCCCTCCCCTCTTCTCTCCTCTCGTTTCCAATTCTCAAACTAATCCCCAGCTCCAAATCCACCCCTCCCCCAATAAATAACCCCGCATTAAGATCCCCAATTGATCTGTATCCATTTCTCATACCATCAATCGAGTATATGCAAGACTCTGAGTTCAAATTCACACCGAAGGCAACAAGAACCACATTCCACCTCTCTATCCCAGTAACTACGTACCGCTAGTACAATACCGCGGAATTTAACAATGTGCTATTACGATCAACATCCAAAAAAACACAAGAACGCAATCCAACAACAATGACAAAAACCCCGCAAACAAATGTCATCCCAAATACCAGTACCAACATCTCTTCAAACTTCCACACTCCCAGTTTGTACTACATACTCCCTTCTCTAGATTTCTATACCGCAGGGCACTTCATTAGGAGGAGCTTCTCTCTTTAGAAAAAACTTATCATCAAGAAAACAGTAATTATTCTCTCATTCATAGATCCCCATTCATCTGGGCTTGAGTTTTCAAGACAACCATCAAGTATTCACTAAGTCTATGCAATATTTCGCAGCTTATTCTTCTCCTCTTTGTCGACCCTCCCGTGTACAATGGGAATATGTAGGAAGAGTATATAAATATCCTCGATCTTCTAGCGATAAAAACAATCGAGATAATCCCCACAAATCTATCATGTAACTCCTGGAAGTGACTTGCGCTGAAATTCTTGAGACAACAGAGAACGCGAAAATCAGGATAAGGAAAGGAAGTATGCAGCATCTGTACTACCGAGTTTTCTACTTACGTATATCTCCTACATCTGATCTCTTCCATCCATCCATCCATCCACCTCCCTAGTCTCATCTCACCTCTCCAAAAGAAGAAATCACTATGCATACATCTAGAGCTACTGTCGTCATCCATCCATGCCTCATATAACACACTGACTGACAGAAGATAAAATACCATCCCACGAACATACACACATTATACATACTCACCAACACAGTACACCGCCACACCACCCAACAATTGCAAACCCCTCCTGAATTCCCGCAGCAGTGCTCAAAACAGAGTAGACATATTCTCAGGAATCTGATAACTGTTGCTCAAAAACCAGATGCCACGGCCATACAGCACAAAGTCAAAAGGCGATACGACGAATCAAAAGTCGCCGTGAAGTAGCAAAGTGTGATTTTGTAGGTGGGAAACATCCCAAATATATCAAAAATTACACATCCACCAGACTAATAAAGATACAAATCACCAGAACACCGTTTTATCACTATTTTACCACAAACTTCCTGTTGATATCTCTTGATATCTCCTAACATATCGCATCATCTCTTCTAAAGCCCCCTCCCAGAAACCTCTACAATCATCTATCCATCAAAACAGATCAAAACAAATCAATCAAAATACAAATTCTACTATCATATCAAACAATAACAATTAAAGAATAGATTTACTTTTACAAAAAACACCTAGATATCAAAAGGTAAGATGTGGGACATGTTTTGTATATTTGTATATCCGTATACTCACTAGTGATATTTTATTTTAATTCTTCAATTGGATTTACGAGTAGCTGAAACTCCAAATTCCAAATTCCAAATTCCGCGTATACATTAATCAATCTGTCTATCTATTCGAGTATACCAAAACTAAAAAACTATGCATTCAGGGTTTGGAGCATGATAGAGTGGTTATACATGAAATGGATAGTTGGTAGATATTTAATATCTAATATCTGATCCAATGGAAGGATTTTGGGGGGTTGAGTTTACGTTTGACTTTATGGGTGAGGGTGGGGATGAGGAGGGGAGACGAGGAGAGGGATAATGCGAGACGACGGGAGATGAATGATGAAATCAAATGAGTGTATACCTGTATTATGAGGTAGATGATAGATTTTGATGATACTAGTAATGAGTACCCGACATCGCATAAGTCTCATTTGTCAAGTGACAGCTATTATCTACGTAAGTTTTTACAGTTGAAGAAACATATGTGAAATCTAATAACCCTTAGAAAAAATGTGGTAAATGGCAGTAAAGGAAAAGTGTGCCAAAAACATGAATCGCTGTTTCTAGAGGCGGGAAGGGAGGGAAAAAAAAAAGAATATGCAACTCATAGTATTCGGCATCAACTACCCCGAGTCAAGCCCGGCAATGAGGTTTCTAGCTATGAAGTAACCCTCATCCCAATCCCCGTCTCCATCATCATTACACAGCAATCTATACTGCTTCATTCTCAACATTCCGCAACCCGATTATCGGGAGCAATTCGTCATCTATGATTTAACATACGCAAGAGTCAAGAGCATGCATTATAATCTAGAAAGTGGCAATCGCGATATCCAAAAACGACTACAACCTCGATGTTAGTGTACGGTTTATTCCATGATGATCGACTTGTCATTCTCGAACTTTCAACGTTCAACACCTACATCATAGAAAGAAAAGCCGGCGTGGCATAATTGATCAACATCAATACCAACACCAACATCGTTACTGCCCAAACTTCTGACGTACGCCCTCCCCACAAAGAGGTGCGAAGGAAGAAAAAAAATTCTTTCTTCCTGGAATGATTCTTCCAGATTCCGAAGAAGATATGCACTGTCATGCAGCCTTGCAGTAGGGCTTACACTAGGGCACTGCTAGCCAGCATCCGGATATCCACAATTACCCTCATCAAGTTCCATAAGGCCGACACTTGACTGTTTGGCATCCGGTGAGCAGATTCCCAGTTTTTGGGGCCCCATCGGTTGAGGAAAATCTGCAATTCTAGACCGAGTAGTTCATGTGCCATGTGGCTATTGGGCTAAGTGTCGAAACGTACCCCACCACGCGAGCCGTTTCAATCGCACAATCGATAATCTAATCGATAACCTAATTGATAAGCTACTAGTGGTTACCCGACAGGACAATGTACGGAGTAAAGTAAATACTAAACAGGCGCTACGCACTACGTGGACAGCTTGTGTGTATGCGGAAAACAAAGCTTGGATCCGAATGGTGTGCGATATTCTCGGGTCCAAGGTACTTTCCTCTAGACTCCATCATCCTGCACTATGCGACAGAGAATTCTTGGAAAGTTCGGAAACTTCCGCGTTCATAGAGAGAGAGTCCAAACAATTCTCAACTCTGCAGCAAAGGAACACGAGCATCTTCCACATTTGTGCAAGGCAACCTCAAAGTTGTGTCTTTTGCATTTAACTTCAAGTATACATTACGTATCATCAAATCCGAGGACTACCCAGGTAATAGACACATACTTGACTTCGCACTCCAGTCCCGAGCCATGAATCTCGTAACGCTCCTGTAGATATTTTGGGAAATTGCTCGTAAAGGATGCGAAAAGTTTCGATATCACAAAAAGCTTGAAATCCAAAGTGGAAGAATAGGCGGGAAACAGAGGTGGCGGAGTTAAGCTTTCAAGGATGGAAAGGATGAATAGGGTCTTTTTGGTTCTGCACAGAGAGGATTTTCCCGTACCTAACATTAGCAACGGATAATATTCGGGTCTGTGCGAGCTTTACAATGTATCACATGATTTTCATGGAGATATTTTGAGATCGTATTGGATTGTCTGATGGAGAATTCTGAGGCACGGTTGAGATTAATGGGATTGATATTGTGACTGTGATTTAACCATAGATAAAAGTTTGTAAATGCAGTTTGCTTGTGCTTGATAGTGCTGTTGTGGTCGGTATGTGAGTCTCGTCTCATTTTCCCACGTGATATTACCATTGGCTGTTTGTCATGAAGTTTCTTTCCCGCGCGGTCTCGACCATTCGACCACTGATGAAACTAATCGGTGTCAGTAGCAGCACGAGCGGTGTTACTTACCGTTTTGCTGAAAGACGGCAGAGTAGCTGGTGTATAGCTGGGCAGTCTGATTGCATATTCCGGGGCAATCATTGACCAGTCGATTGATAGAGTAGAATGCTTGACATGGATTGATCTGACGGACTCCGTAGGTAGGTCTTCGGATATTCACATGTTCCAAGTTCTGGGCATGGTGAATAGTATTGCTTTCGTGAGCCATGGCAGAGCATGACAAGAAACACACAAGCCGTCAATTTCATTCATGTTTCTCAGCGTCGTATTTGGGAAATCAGACCAGATCAGATGAGAAAAGGAGCTTGCAATTGAGCCTTGACGAGAGAGAAATGTTTCAAAAGCCTTATCTTAAAATCGAATTATAATGTTCATCCATTAAAGGCTTTGGAGGAAGATAATCCTACGCAGAGGACCGTTCGCAATCAAAGTAAGGTTTTACCATCCAGAAATAAAGTTATGGCTGTGTTCATCCCAATCTACTATGACTGTGATGATTATGCAAGGTACCCGATCTGAGATTATTTTTATTCTCGTTGGATGATACGAGGAGTAAGAATACTACCGACCCATTGATTGATTGATTGATTGATTGATTGATTGAAAGATGACGATAGCTTCAATGTGGCTTCAATGTGAATCAAATTGTCAATCATGACGATAATCCGAGAAATGAAATTGAAGAGAAACAAGTCATCTCCCGCGAGTTTTGCACCCCTGAAGCGGTTTTTATCGATAATGAAAATGTTGATAACACGGACACATGTGAAATGGGGGGAAGGGGGAAGGGGTTAGTTGGTGGCTTCACAACACTTTGATAGGGCTTTGAACTTTTGGGGGAAGTCATCTTCACATACCGTCAGACCCCTCTCGGGAGGTTCGAGAATTAAATGAAGTTTGAAAGAAGAACATGGCGTTGTGGATTGGATGCATCGGATGGTTTGTCTGAATTGGATGAATGGAATGAATGAACGAATGAATGATGAATTAGCAATTGACAATTGGCAACACATCCCATCACATCACTCATTTGTGTTACCGACCACTTTACGATTCATACGGAGCACCAATGAGAAAGTTCTCGATTCGTTCCTGGATACTCTTCCGCTCTATCGGGGATGCAGACGTAGATGCAGATGCAGGTGTGAAAAGTCTGATGGCGATGGAAGGATTGATTATCTCAGGTAGGCTAGGGGTTAGAATAAGAGAATACGTACCTAGGTACCTTTGTAACTCTGCATAATTAGTTTGCATGCGTGGATTCTTCTTTTCGTAAACTGTACGTCTGCATAAAAAGATTGATTGATTGATTGATTGATCGATTGTAACTTCGTTCGTTCGTTAAATCTTGCGTCGTCGTGAGTCGTGACAACTCAGCTCATGGAAACGCGTTGCTGGCGTGTTAGCTTGAACCTGCCATGCTATGTGCTATGGGTAAAAAGTTCTCTTTGCTTTTTCATCATGCAGGGGAGATCACACCTAGAACATCATACATACATATACATCCCACTAAGGTACTCAGGATTCCAGGTAGAGGCTGACCACGATATCTGATTGGATGGCACTGATGAAACGGGATATTTCGTACCTGGCTAAGCTTTTTTACGACCAAATATCTGGGTAATCTTGTCATCCTATTGGAGTAAATTTTGGACGGTTGTATCACTAACGGACCGCTCCCTCTGTACAGACTCTGAGTAGGGGATTTTTCAGGGGCAATTGCCTAATCAATAAAAGTTGTACCTGCCTGACTCTTGTCCTTTGTCTCTACATCGTACAGACTGATTGACTGACTGACTGACTGACTGACTGACTGACTGACTGAGGCTTGGGAAAAAGTTGGGTCCAATGCATTCATTTTCTTCTCGTGGTCAGTGGAGTCAAAATGGAGTCAAAATGGAGTCAATATGGAGTCAAAACGGAGAAGAATGAAATCATCATGGGAATCAGTATCTCGGGAATTTCCTGGTGTTAGAATTGAGCGAATAATCTAAAACATGAAGGAAAAAGAAATTGCCATTTTATATCGTGGTATGTGAGGAATATGCTGAGCCTCCCTCCATCTCAGTACATTCCTAAGGGTTGTCAGGTAACTAGGGAGGTCATTACATGGCGAGACACTTTGAAGCTTGTCAATGGTGATGACCTTCATGCCAATAGTGTGTAGTGCCGCTCATGGATGGAAACCAACACAATGCCGATGATATGACCCAGTCGAGCCGGTCTCCAGTCTCCAGTCTCCAGTCTCCAGTCTTCAGTCTGTCTGCCTGCCAGTTCTGCCAGATTCCCGTGGCAGCGATTGAACTGGAATGAGTTAAACTGCGGCCTAGGTAAGTTGTTAGTATTCCTAGATCAGATCCATACGTAGTCGAAAGCGAAGAAGAAAAAAAGGTAAAGAAGTTGAATAAAACATTGACATCTAATTGGTTCATAATCCTTGAGAAGATGACCGAGAGAAACAAAATCATACCCATACTCCATACAGTCAATCCAATTTCACCACATCGTACCTGGGTGATGATTATTCACTCTCAGTCTCCCATGCATGATACATCCCCGACCACACTGCCCAAGTCCAAAGCTCCACTTATAATTGGTCAATCACGGCTTATATCCTTGCCGGTCCACTTTTTTCCCTTCCTTCCCTCGTGTTTTCCGCTGAATCATGATCACTAACCTATTCTGGTAAGACGGCCCTTAGCATAATTTACACAACTCTAGACTTCTTCCTAATGAATAGTGAATATTATTCATCATCGGCACATCTCTTCTCTCTCTCTCTCTCTTTTCATACATAACACATCACATACCACACTCACTTCCTCTCATTCCTTTTTCAAAGATCTCAAAATCCAGAATCTGATTAGTATCTGTCAATCCTTCAGAATACTACATTACACTCCTTCTTCCCTTTCTTAAAACAACAGCCAGCCTGTTCAACTCTTCCCACTCACTGCAAGTCAGCCTGAAGCCTTCTTAAAGAATCCATATCCCTCCACAACCACACATCACAGTCAAACAAACATCTTCTCACTTCCACATTCTTTACTTCAGCCCTACTCACCACCGAGAAATATCAGCTTTCTCACTCCTTCCTTTTAAACATCGATATCAAATCATTGAAATTGCAAGTCAATTCCACATCACACTCCCTCGAGGCTTCAGTTGAATTTCAAACTTGAGTTTTTGTTTCCAAGATTCAATCCAACGATACCCATACCCAATAAACAATCTTTCACGAACAATAAAACAAACAAATCACCGTCAAAATGAAGTACACAACTGCTATCCTTTCTGGTCTCTTGGCCGCTACCGTTGTAGCTCAACCACACGCCCGTCATCAACATGCCGCCAGACACGAAAAGCGCGACGTTGAATGGGTTACAGAAGTCGAAATGGTCACCGAGACTGTCGATTATACTACCACCGTCTGGGTTTCTTCTGGTGAAATAGCTGCTGCAACCAGCAGCGCGGCTCCATCTGTTACTCCTACAACTTTGGCAACCAAGCCAAAGTCATCTGCCGCTTCTTCCACTTCTATTCCAAAGTCTACTGCCGCAGCCAGTAGCTCTGAAGGTGCTGTTCTCGACCAACAACCAAGTTCCTCATATGTCGCACCATCTTCTTCCTCCGTCGTTTCCGTCGCTGCTCCATCTACCACCTCATCCACCACCTCCAAAGTTGTAGTCCCAACTACTTCTTCTACCTCCATCGCACCAGTTCCAACCACCTCCAGTGTCGCACCAGTCGTGGTTCCAACCACCTCTAGTGTCGCGCCAGTCGTGGTTCCAACCACCTCTAGTGTCGCGCCAGTCGTCGTCCCATCCTCAACCATCATTGCACCAGTCGTATCTTCAGTCTCAAGCGTTGTTGCCCCAGTCGTCTCCTCAGTCTCAAGCATTGTTGCTCCAGTCTATGTTGCATCCTCAACCAGCGCGGCTGCCCAAGCATCAAGCTCTCCTGCATCAGGCTCTTCCTCTGGATCCAGCTCTGGAGTCTGCCCCCCCGGCTCTCCTTGCTCTGGAGATATCACTTTCTACGAAGCCGGTCTCGGAGCTTGCGGAATCACTACTGATGGATCCAGCTTTGCAGGTGTTGCTCTTCCAGTTGGTCTCATGGGTTCCCTTTCAAACAACAACCCATACTGTGGAAAGACAATCACTATCAAGTGTACCTCTACTGGTAAGACTACCCAAGCAACCGTCATCGACAAGTGCATGGGATGTGGCGGTAACTCCATCGATCTCACCAACTTCGCCTTTGATCAACTTGCTGAAGAATCTGTCGGCCGTACTCAAGCCACTTGGTACTTCAACGAATAAATAACCCAATCCCTACTTTCTCGACTTTCACAACTTTGATATTCTGGTTTCTACGAATATTCAAAATTTAGTCAAGAACTCAATTCTTATTCTCCTGGATATAACTATCGCCAGTTTGATACAACAGAAGGAGTAGATCTCTTTCTCATCTATGGCTTTTGCATCATGGCTTCTTTTTGAAAAAGATAGTCGACGAATTTCTTTGGGATATCACATCAATGGGGTGCTTTTTATTCGTGGTTGTTGGTTTGGTTCACACTTTGATTTTTGGAGAATTTTGCGAGAGTTTGAAGGGAGATATCTATGCATGGAATGGTTATGAAAATGGTCAAATCATCGCATTACTTGTTTGGCTTGGCGTTTTTTTTTACCCCGCCATGGGACTTTACGTTCATACGGTCTTCGGGAGGAAAAAGGAGCACATGCATTTCGCTATACCATAACCATGTTATGCAATGGAAAAGATAAAGGCTTGAGGCGAAGGAAGGCGGGTGGATGTTTCATATCGAAAAGCAAAACTTGAAAATGGAGATATATTCAGAGACAAAACAAAAGGAAACCCCTTTCGGAAAGGAAATAGCTTCTTGTACATACATAATACTTTACGATAGACTTAGTGTTTTGATATAACACGAAATTTGCTATGATTTTTCATACACACATATCGCTTTATCGGACTTTGATTTGCCTGTGATGTGGTGACTTGTGATCGATTGACTGACTGGTTGACGGACGGCTGATCGCAATTTCGATTATGCGGATGAGCCGCTGTGATATTGGATGGGTGGATGGATAGATGAGATGAATATACTAAGTAGGTAGGTATTCTTTAAGACTTTCTCCGCACAGCGTGTTCTGTCTGTACTTTCTTCCTTTGCGGGTGGCTGGTTGACTGACTCGGAAGTGCGGGAGAGGATGGGAGTATGGGAGATGGATGTTGGATACAGATCTTGTATCTTGATCCCATCGACTCTTAATCTCGAAATCCTCCACACTCAATACTCAATACTCCCTCCCGTCTTTTCTCCTCTCGAAGATTTCTTTCATGCATCATTTGTATTTCAAAGACTGAAGAGTTGACGATTTAAATAATTACCTATAATCGCAAGTATCACTACACAAATCAACACTCTCCAAGTCCAAAACAAAACGGGTATAATTAACTAAAAACTAAGTATGCACATAATCCTCTATGTCCACCCGATCCACCTGACCACTCCATTATCATTCGCTTCCTCTTCCCAATCATCCTATTCCATTGAACCCAAGATCAAACTATCAATCCAGCATCCTATTACTATCGATTCAAACTCAACAACCCCTCAATATACCTCTTAGTATCTAACCCTAATCCCACAGCTCCCCACCCCGAATCCACCGTACCTCCTGTTCCTGTCCCTGCTCCTTGACCACCCATTCCCCACCCCGCATAGCCATATCCGTAACCTCTCCCTTGTCCCGCCTCCACATAATCGCTCGCTCTCCTAATTAGAAAAATCTCTTTATCCATATTCCTCTCCTCTGCCCCTCCTTCAGCACCACCCTCATCCAAGAACGGATGTGCAGGCCCACTAATTACTGTACTCTGTGTTTGCGCTTTACTGTTCGCTTTGATGCTCGCATCCATATCTTTATTCTTTCTTCCCTTATCACTCAGTTCCCCCATAAAAGTTCTACTCGTTTCACTTTCCGCCGAGTTCTCGGGTATAAGTGACGGAATGTTGACTTTCGAAGTCGAATTTGTTATTGACTCTGGAGGTGCAGGAATGCGAGTCCAAAGAATCCAATACCCTCTTGATGTTTTAGCCGTACGTTCCAATGTATTCTTATCGGCAGTTGTAGCAATATATGTATGTATGATTTGTAAATGTGTATTTAGCGCTTCAATTCGAGACCAAGGGAGACTATCCGCTTGCTCTTGTGTTTGAACTTGCTGAGGATCGGGTATATTAGGTATATTTGAGTCGATAGTCAAGGTTTTGGGGTCCCAGAGAAGATCATATATGGGAGCTGTTGGATTCTTCGTGTTTGCGAGAGGAGAAATCGGGACTTCTGGTTTAGGAGCTCGAAAAGATGTGGATTTGAGAAGAGGTTTGATGAGGGACTGGAGTTGTTTATGAAGAGAACGATATAAACCCTTTAGAGCTAAGGTATCTGCTCGCAATTCGAAAAGGAAAATGAATATGAATGGTTTGCTTGCATAAGCCACGACTCTTAGCTTTTTCACTTTGTTTCGATCTTGACTTTCAAATGAAACATTAGAATGGCCTGTACCTTCCGAACCGCTGGCGTTTTTGAATGATGTGCCAAAGTCGGAATAATCAATACTGATATCAGCTTCCTGGCGAGCATCTTCTTCGCGTTCCAATTCTACGGTTAAAGTACGGAGTACAAGTCGATGGCTTTGGCCCTCGAGATCTTCGTCTTCATCGTTAGAATCCACGAGTAACGTCATTTCACTGTCCATATCACCCATCAGACCTACTAAATAGTGTCCTTTAGAATCGTCGAACTCCTGTGTAGGTGTTGATGTTCCAGCTGTATTGACAATACCATCAATCGAAGAAACAAGGGTAGATGTGTTACTTGAGGGTCTGCTACGCTCTTCTTCTTTTGCTGCAGACCCACCCAAAGACCAATGAGTTCCATAACCGAATTTCAAGTATTGCGTAAGCTTTTTACCCTTCGATTCGCCATCTGTGCTTTCAATGCCTTCGGTACTTGTATGACTGGCAGAATTTCTGCGAAACTTCGGATATGGCGGTACTGATTTGAGTTTGGCTTGATCAATTTGATCACCTCGTTCCACCACTGGTCTAGGCTCGACCGTACTGATACTTGAAGATCGGCTAGGCGCAGGTCCATCGTTAGGTCCATCATGGATTGGTATCTCCTTACTGAGACTAGATGTTGGTCGGGCAGTATTCTTTGTATCTCCAAGATTTGAGTCAAGTCTTGGCCTGGACTTAGGGTGTCTTTTTGCGCGACGGGTAGAAGAAGGGTTGTCAAGGACTCCATAAGTATATGAGCCCCATCTATAGAGATCCTCAGTCCAATGTGCAATATCTCTAATTGATTTCCTTGACAAAGCTCCAGTACCGAGGAAGATCGCACCATCTTCTGCCGCGGGTTCATTTCCAGAACCCAACCAAGGAGCAGGTTGTTTGGGGCGATCGGTAAAGCCTCTACTGGTATCTTCTTTCGAATTCGATCGCGCATCTCCGAATCTTGAGACCATCACATCCACAAGCCCGTCCATTTGTCCAACGAATCCTTCAAGGACTTCTCTCTCACCACTGCCCCTTTCTTCCTCTCCGACTCCTACCCCAAGTTCTCCGCATGCAGCAACTTTTATCCCCCCATATAGATTGTTGGCAGGATTGCCATGCATAAGCACATTCCATGTCGAGAGATATGTATCCCAATATCTACCCAGAATGCTCACAAATTTGAAACGCTTTGTTCGAACAAAGAGAGCGCTCATCGAAGCAGCATGATGAAGGAGAAAAGTCGAGTGTGCTCTTAATATGTCTGCCAGGAGTAATATCGCAGGTTTAACTTCCCGAGAGGAATATTCGACGGTTCCTTGTTCTTCGGAAGGTTTACCTTTGGAAATTGGTGTCTTTGCTGTGCCCGGCAATATCGTGAGGTTAATCGACTATGCGTGTTAGCACAATGAAGAAACTCAAGAATCAAGGTTACTAACAGCCAGTATCCACCAGCCAGACTCTAGTTCATGAAGAATAATGCGAGATTTCTCAGTCTCTATAGTATTCACTGATTTACCCTCAGAAAAACTCCTCCCAAATTCTACCATTCCCTGAGCAAGCCCAATCTGTCTCAATTGTTCATTCTTTTGCTCTTTCGCAAAAGCGCGGGCGTCTTTAGTATCCGCGAGGGCATTTCTCTTGTGTTCATTTTGCTTGATCGAGGGGTAATAATAAACAATTTGATTGTCGAGTGTATCATCGGTAGACCCTAAGGAAGGATTGTAGATGGCTAGAAAGCCTAATTGCGCGGGTACTACCTTTCGGTTTTGCTCAGACATTGCATGATTGAGGCACTCAATGAGAGAAAGACGAGGATATGAATATATTGTAGATCATTTATTGATTGAATCGCGTCGGTCAGCTCTTAAATTGGTGTGGAAGTAAATGTCCGGCTATGGGGAAGCTTAATGTTTAAGGTGATGTAATTCGTGGGACAAATGCATAGCACAGAACATGCGATTTTAGGCCGGCTTACGTAAAATATCACAGAGTTGCCTGCACGTGATGCGAAAGATCAGTATGGTGGAAGCAGCTCGAGAATCGTGATTTTAATTTTAAGAAGTCGTCGGCTTAACATCAACGATGTATAGCGTAAACTGAACTTTTTCTGACCGCAATTTTCTACAATCATGAAGCTCAAAGCCAAAACATCTCTAGCTGTACTGGGACGGATTGTACACCCATCGAAGCCATTTTCCATCCATGGATTCCATTCTCGACTTTTCACAATTAACAGTACCTCAAAGCCCTCGAAACTCTCAGCACCTCTGAGAATTTTGTTTTGTGGTTCTGATGAGTTTAGTTGCGAGTCTCTTCGGTCATTGGTGGCAGAGAAGAGGTCAGATCCAAAAGGAATTGCTTCTATCGATGTTCTCATTCGACCAGGTAAAAAGACTGGAAGAGGCATGAAAGAGACTCGTGAAGGTAAGCTTCATATTTTGTCGTCAGTTCTTCTGTATGCATGCTGATCATTTTCAGTACCGTTGAAGAAATTGGCCCAAGAATTAAACCTCCGCATACATGAGAGAGATACATTCACCGGATGGGATGTAAGTTTTAGCTTTCGGATCTGCATTTTATTCTTTAAAAACCTTGACTGATGATCAAATTTATAGCTACCGAAACCAAATGGAGAACCAATCAACCTTATCGTAGCAGTTTCATTTGGCCTCTTCGTTCCACCACGTATTCTCAACAGTGCTGAATATGGCGGAATTAATGTTCATCCTTCACTTCTGCCACAGTAAATTTTTCCAACGCCATTTATATATACCCAGGTTAACCATAACATATAGATATCGAGGATCTGCTCCACTCCATCACACTATCATGAACGGAGACACAATTACTGGTGTCTCACTTCAAACTTTAGATCCACTCAAGTTTGATCATGGCGCCATTCTCTGTCAAGAAGGTTTTCCCATTCCACAATCTCAAACAATAGAGTATCAAGGTCTTCTGGACTTGGTTACACCCAAGGCGGCGAGCTTGCTTGCAAAGGGTATCAGAGATCGAGTCTTCATGGACCCAAAACCAGACCAAGGACTCAAACTTGCACACAAGATCAAACCAGTTGATAGATTCATCGATTTTGAGGAAGGATTATCCATCAATGTTGAACGAAAGTTCCGAGCACTGGGACGACTTTGGTGCTATACCCGTACTTGGTGGTCTGGCAAGAACAAAAAGAGGACAATATTTGAAGATTTTGAGGTTGTACCAATGCCAAAACAATCTGGCGTGATTCCAGAACAGGTGCTTTTGACATTGCCAAAGTGGGAGTACTTTTGTACTCGGGTGTATGAGGATCCTACTCATCCAGGATCTATCATTATTCCCACAGTTGAACCAGGTGTGGGGCTTCGAGTTAAACATATTCTCGTAGAAGGTCAGGTGGTGGGTTCAGCCATTGATGCTATGCATAAAGTATCAGCTTTCACCAAACATCCAGGCGATGACAAGGATTTGTTCATGGCTGTAGCATTGACAGATATGTCGGAGGATGGCAAACAATTGGTTTTGCGCGATGGCAAAGGCACTGAGTATACAGCGAAGCACCTGGTCATCCCAAAGGTGCTCAAGATCAACAGGGCGCGCCACATTGATCCTACCCCCAAGAATCCAAGCTCTCTAGATTGAGAGATGGCTATCTAGATGTATGATAGAATAACAATTCAACCAAAAACCCTGAAACCCGATGGTATATATGTATCATGTCCCGCTTCAGGAATTGAAGGTAATGATTTGACCCGCGAAAGAAAGGTGGCAGGGTTGAAAGGCTTTCGGAGCTTGGGGAGCTTGGGGAAATTGGGGAAAATGTTTATTTTTATGTCATTCGAGAAGCTGGAATTATCTGACGAACACCAAATAGGTATGGGGTCGGGAAACATGCGATATCAGAAAGCAGGGAGGAGAAAGCCCAAATAACCGTTGTAGTTGAGAGACAAACCAACACATTGCCGAGAGCGAGAAGAGTGTTTTAGTCCTTGTCTGATATTCCCTAGGCACAAGACTTCTCGGTATGTAAGGCTGAGGAGGAATAACAATGGCGCATCTGCTATAGTGAGGGGTGAAAGATCTCCGTCGCTGAAATCGAGGAAAGTTGCTCGATCATACCTGACAAGCACCAGACAAATGAACCTTCCAATTGCTGGAATAGGTTGAAGCAATAGCTAAAGGATATGTGTATTGAGGACGGAGAAAAGTGTGATTGTTGATGCCGAGAATAGTCATCTAACTTTAGTTCATTAGGCAAAAGAGATGATTTTTCTTCCATTGTTGTAAGCGAACTGTAAAACGGCCCCTCAGTCTGGCACATTTGATTCGTCTGGTGCTGCTAAAGAAGCTACTTTTCATTGCTTAGAATAAGAAGAGTGAACCAATCAGCGCATAATGGGCGTTCAATTGCGATTGTCAAGTATAAGAGACAGTTGTTGTCGATCTATCTGGTTCCTCAGGGACAGCACAAGCTCGATTGCTGAATTTGGAAGATGAATTTGCTTTGCCCAACACAGCACTGAAAACAGAGTATTTTACACTGCTGTAAAGATATCGAGTAACGGTTAATCGTCCTGTGCTTTCAAGAGATGAAACAGTACTGTTGTTGAAAACAACAAAATTGATTCGATTCGCGTTTGGCAGGCGGTAGAGAGAGTATATGCTTGATCTCTATATAGAGAATCGGAGACTGCTAATTGTATAGTAAGATCCAGAGACGAAATCGTCGAAACCGTCAAAACCGTTCGAATGGCGACCAGAGGGTGAGGGATCAGAACCAGATATCATGAGACGAGAAGCTTTTCGATCACAATAGCAATGAGAATGGCCTAAGTCTCAGCTGATGGGCCTGAGGGTTGATTTTTACTGGATGCTGGAAGAGAGGGGAGGATCTAGTCGACCGGCTTGATTTATTCGAGGACGAGATCCTCCTCAGGACCAGAAGAAGACGAGAAAAGGGTGAAGTTCTTCTGGCGTCTTCAAGACGAGCACTTTTAAATGCTGCAGAAGGAAGTGTTACAGTCCAGTAGTCTGATAGCCTCAAAAATCTTTCGTAACATTGTTGCAAAGCTAGAGCGGGGGGGATCCGTCTGGCGCTTCCGAAATGAGAATAAGTCGAAAGAAGAGAGAAGGGGAGAAAATGTCAGGATAGCCTAGCAAATTCAAAGACGAGCCCCTTCGTAGAATTGGAGCAAAGTCAGAGGGGAGTAGCAACCGTCTGGTACCCCTGTACCATGAGCTATTGAATGCTCTCAAGGAAGCTGGAATCAACTCAACCAAATTGATGAATCTTGAGGTGAGGTTCTTGGAAGGTCTAAAGGACAGCGAGAATAAGGTGAAATCCGTCTGGTGCCCTCAAAGCGAGAATAGTCCCATGCCAAAACAAAGACGGCAACGTAAAAGATTCTCTTGATATTTTCGAAAGCAGAAGTATTTCAACGGCATCATTCAATTCGAAATTGGTCAAAAACGGTCTTGTGAATCCAAAGCGAGAGGGCTCAGGTGCTGCTAAGGAAGAAGAAAGTATGTTGAGTTCGTCTGGTAGCTTTGAGCACAATATCACTTTAATAGAAGGAGTAAGACGAGAAAATGTGGTGAAAATCGCCTGGTATTTCTAATGGCGATAAGGGTTCGAAGGAGAAGAAGAGATAGTATCTTGTCCCTGTCTAATAGACGCAAGGGAGGAGAAACAATCAATACCGATGAAAGCAGAATGGAAGGCTGGTACATGTGGTAGAACCAAGACCGGAACCACTCGAGTCTTTGCGATAATGTAATGAAAGCGTAAAGAGTCGTCTAGTCTCCAGTGAGAACGATCGTGTGAATGCTAAAACGTAAACGGGTCACAAGCTGCCCTGAAGTTTTGCCAGAGCTACAGGGAGAAGATGATGATAAATAGTTCCAGGGAATGTATATTGAAGCTTCTCGGCGGTACGATAGTACAGTAGGAATTGTCGAATGGCCTTGGACCGTCTTCGGGTCTTTTCGCGAGCGGAAGAACGATGTGGTTTGTTGATTAAGGAAATATGATTGTCTTGTCTGGAGAAAACTGGGCGATCTTGTGCGTTGTGTACCTTGCGAAGAGAACCTAATCTTTCGGGAAAAGCCCTAATCGATAACAGATAGCTCACAAGGGCTGACTTCGCAAGAAGAATCAACCGCAGCTTTCTCATTTAGACCTTGGACCGTCTTCTAGTCTTCTCGGGAGCAGAAGATCGGCGAGGATTTTCGATTAAAGGAGGAGAAGGAGAACGAGGAGGGAGAGGGAGAGAGGATATGCGGGACTCGTATTAGCTCAACAAGACTGAGACGACCTTGCGCTTAGTATGCCTTGAAAACAGACGTCTCAGGGACCAACTACGCACGAAGAATCGCCAGCAGCTCTCTCAGTTGCCCAGGGACGAGGCTGCGATATGACAGAAATGAAAGAGAGGCGAATGATGGGACTGTTTAGTATGACCCAGTGAAGGTAAGGCGATTGCGAGGATCCAGATGGAAAACTATGAATGCGAGGAAGTGGGATCATGCGAGCTGTCTGATTGATTGATCTTATCGCTCCTGGCAGGTAGGTGCACCCGGAAGATTTCCCTAAGCTCCCCGACATCTAACCCCATGTTTCGAATCTCCGCGTCAGTCGGTTCCTTGAATTTTTCATAGCGAATGTCGCAAAGCACCGCCCAATTTCTGCCAAGTTCGATTTTGGGGTAGATCCACCCTTCCCCTCCCGAAGGATCACTAGTTGCTTGCTCAATGGCTTGCGCAGCTTTTTGAAAATTGGTACCATGCGCAGCGTAAATAATTCCAAGTCCATCGCGTGGATACTTTGTATACGTGAATTGCACGGCATGTATCATCTCATGGGCAAGGGTCCCCAACATTTGACTTATAGCTTCGTGGTAGTCTTGTACAGGGTAAAAAGTGACTACGTCCAAGATGTATATGGTTACACGGTTGATTCTGCAGTCGAAAATGCCTTTTGCGAGACCCAAGTTGGGACCCAAGCCATTGTCCAAATCTAACTTAACCTCCCTGGCTCGAGCATGACCAGAGACCAACTCAAGGTCGAAGATAATCTTGATCTCGTCGTCAGCGGATTCTTCCACGACGGAGCTTTTGACCATTCCTCCGAAGAACGCAAGATTATAGATCTTCGCGTAAGTTGTAAGGACAATTTTGGGGTCTTGGTTGGAGGTGATCAATTGGTGAAATTGTAACAATTGGTCGCAAACAGGGTGATATTTGATGTTTTGTGATCTGCGTGCACAGTGTAAGATCATTTCAGAGACGTCAGCCCAGCTGTGAGATACTGGCTTCATGATAAAAGGATCACCAGGATTCTCAGGATAGACAATCGGTTCAGTGGGAATAGGTGATGGCAAGCCGGAGTTGCCAGTGTCCAGCTGCGGGTACTTCTCGTCCCATGACCCAGAAGAGGTTGTGGACCATTGGATGCTCATTACTAATAACTGTGTAATAGATCGCCTGTAATATTCGCAGCCGATGTGAGAGTTATGAGAGATATGGTACTGTTTGAAGAAGAAATAGCTAATTGTGATGTGGTTTGGGAGTTATGCGCGCAGAATGGATTGATTTTGAGAATTATCTATCAATTGTGCGTGTATCTTCAAGCTCAATTGAAAATGCTTGGCGAGAGATTGCTTTTACTCTATGGAAAACTCTTCAAGCTACAAACTGAGTACCTTCACGATTGAAATTCACTTCTTAGCTCTCAATCGGGTTATTTTTGACATGGATCTTCCGTCAGCCGTCCTAAATCAGGCTGCTTTAACGCTGCCTTGCCTTAGCTTCACAGTGTTAAGACTACAGCCTCTTTATTTTGATTGAAACTGTCGAGGAAAAGTTTATTATTGGCTTTATTATTTCATTTCAGGGTTCAAATGGATAATTGCAAAGATCAACAGTACATTGCTGTTGGACTCGCGTAAATAGGGGTCACAACAACAATCTTGACTTTTCCGCACTTAATTTTAATCTCGCTACGAACTCCTGAGTACTCTGATCAACTTTTTGGAACAATAAATCAACATTCTTTGTTATGAAAAACAGACACAGTAGTATGTATAATTTATTAAGGATTACCCCACAATTCATTGTTATTAGACAGACTTGAGATGTAGAAGTCAGCCCTTCTTGGATCAAATCTCACCCTTACGATAGGGCATCTCTTAGTATGTTTGAAAATGTCTCATTGACTGAGCCACTATCAAAGGACCAAATAATAATGTGTTTTCAACAGTTGATTGCGTCTCCACTCTTTGCACGGATGCACAAGATACCAGTAAACGTGTTGCGCCTTGTTCGGAATAAAATGAGAACATGCCATCAACATAGTGAATTTGGGGCGGGAACCTCCATCCTTATCACAGGCAGCAGGTGGTACATTGAAGCTATCTTATTGTTGGTTAATACATTGATTGAATTGAATTACCCAACCAGCCTTTTTTCCCAGAAGGATCTCCAATAAGAATTGTCGATTGCGGGCCACCTGCGGCAGTAGATAGGCCACATGTGACCCTTAAGAAGTGCCTAGGTAGCTCTCAAGATTCAGTAACGTGTTCTTGCTCTCACCTTATGTTTTCATTCCGCACTTGTAGCCTCGGTTACACTTCAACAAGAGTCACAATAGAAGTCTGTATGTTCTGCGTCTAGATCGACCACTATGTGCCGAATTCAGTACATAATTTGACCAGTGTTTTTTTAGCATTCTAGACTGACGATATAAAGCTTCATTGATTTGAAGAGCTATATACCTATTTACGGATCGGCAAGAAGTCAGAAGTCACCAGCGAAAGCCACTTGTAGGGTCTGCGTGTTCGCGAACATTGAGAAACAAGTTAGAATTGAACGAAATCTATGATCCAGATGTGAGAGGATCTGGTAAAAGCCTCAGAATTGAAGATGTCAATGCCGTGTTTAGTTACCTGTACACAAGCTTGAAAGGAATAGATCTACAATGAGTCGAAATTTTTACTGCATTTTCTCATGTTCAAAAAGCCCTGGCCAAGAAATGGGAGACCCGGATGACAAAAACCGAAGCACGGCAGAATCTGGCACGTGTTTATCTCGTCAAATCTATGTTCCTACCATAAAATACATACATATTCAGACTGCAAAATAAGATAGTCTATTCCACAGAATTGAGGAACCTTTTCAAGCCTGATGCTGTTGGGATATTTTGAAAGCTTATATTGAATCACAGCTATATAATAAGCTATGATAGATGATAAAGCAGAGATTACAAATATTCAAACAAAGTTATATAATTTCTATTGAATATCCAGCTCTAGGTCTCAAGTGTTGCGCAATGAAACCACATCGCAATGCGTGCACGTGATCCTCCACCTTCAATGCTTTACACATATGACCAGTAGCCTTTCATCTAACCAACATACATGCAAATTCTGCGCAAAAATGGGAGCATAGTTCAATTGGTCAGAACCTATGCTGAGAAGGCAGATTGCCCAGATCTCCATTATAACTCTGGTGCACCAGGGGTGATGGTTCATGAGGTTCTCTGACTGCATGTGTAAGATGTGAGTTTGATTCTCACTGTTCCCAGATCATCAGTCTTTTGCTAATCGCTTCCTCTTTATAACTGATCTTTTTGTTATTTTCGATGATTAGAGAGAAGTTACATTTGTGGGACTCATGCTGCAAACACCCGCCCGCCCCTCATCAACCAATTATTGTTATTTTATGTTCACTGATAAACCCGAAAGCATTGCTATACAAGATCAAATAAGATGTTATACCAACAAAGGAGATGAGAAAAATAAAGTTAGTGTATGGATCTCAACTTCCTTGCCCTCTCAAGACGCTCACCATGCATTATTTGGAGGTCAATTGACAGCAACCTCCGAACGCTTTCTGAACTATGTTAACCCCTGAGTCCAGCCCTCACTGCCTTCACATCATTCCTTTAATTTACGACCTGATATAAAAGCATCAAGAATTGTACTCAAAGTTTTCAGGGAGCTTGGGTAGATGGTAAGCTCCTTTGCGAATCTCATGCAGCTTTCACTCTCCCTTCCATCCAGACTGCACCACCAACCATCTAAGAACCCATAGCAAAAGATACCATACTATAAATAATGAGATAAGATCTCTATTATCAAATCAAATAGGGAGCATAGTTGAACTGGTAAGAACGTGCACCACGAATTCAGGTATCTCACACCTACGGGCACGATGGCATACACTGCTCATACGTCGCCCGACGCTCGTTGAATGCTTTCGCTTGTGTGAGATGCGAGTTCGATCCTCAATGCTCCTAGTTCATTTCCATATTTTTACTCTATCTGATGGAGGTATCATGAAATAACTTCTTTTTGCCTTGTTGGACTTCTTCTTTCCTGGCACTTTCAATGGAGTGAAAGTGCAGAATATTGAGAGGGGACTCTTTAGTGCAGGCATCTATGTTTGTTTGTAGACCCCTTTTTGGTCATCAAGTCAAATCCAACCATTATATTCGATTGCGGGGCACATGCAGATATCCGTTTTCCATGCAATAAGCCTCCTTGTTTCTACGCACTCACCTCAGCCCCATTATCACTTCTGTATTTATTGATCTCTGGTCAATGGTTCAAACCTATTATTTCAGTGTCAACATGAGTAGAACTTGTTCGGAAAGGGAAAAAATGAAAGGAAACAGTTGTTAAATTGGTAGAACACACAGATCAAACACCCGAGCCTAGACAACCGAATACTAGAAAACTTGCAGCAAATATCAGCTGACAAACTATAGAAAGGTCGATCGCCATAGTATCCCAGTCGCATGGGCAGTGACAAACAAAACCTCGCTGGGTCTGCAGTATCTCCGCTTTAAGTTGCAGTTGAATTCTTCAAATAAGTAGTCTCTTAAAACGGATTGCCAATTATATCTATTAAACTGACATCTCTCTTTCTCTGTTCAAAAGTGCTAAGTCCTGGATGTGTCCGGGCGCTTGCCCGTAGGTTTCGTTTGCAAATCTTGATTTCTCCGAACATCAAACACGTGCACCAACTGGAGCGAGGAGACCAGTTACACTCTTTATAGGAAAGTAAATAAGAACTTTTGTCTAGTGTAAGGTAAACTTGTTTCTCTAACTACGAAAGGTTAATGAAATTAGTGGAGAGAATTCCCTCGAAGTAAATCTTCACAAAGTAGTGATTTCACTCTAAGTATCAAGTGTGCATCAGCATATCAAGATTGATTCATCGACATCAATAAGCAAGTCAAATCAATGAAGATGATGTTATTTGATATAGAGTGTCCGCATCATGATTTGAGAGGACAAAGCAGAATACACGCATAAGAAATTTCGACATCAGCCAGTCCCTTTAGCCTCACCATGAGCTCGGAAGATGAATTCGCTTCATATTCTGTCCAAAATTTCATGTGTATTCCCGTTTATAACTTCACAAATTTTTCGATTCTTCTTGAAAGTACATAGAATTTAGAACAATAAACCTTGTGGTACGAATTGTGGCTTGAGGCTGGGGGAATATGACTACACCTGGGCAGAATCAAGAAGAGAAGCCTACCTGCAATTGAGATGAATTGATGGATACGGCTGACCTTTGTGCTCCAGATTAGGAAGTATCAATCCCAGCTAGCTTCCAAAACGAGTTCATTCGTTGCACCTTCATATACATCGACACCAACCACCGACCATAATGAACTGAAGGGGCTTTAGCTTAGTGGTAAAGCAATGAAGTATGATTCGTATCAGGTGCCTCGCACCCCCGGTCGGGCATCCATCGATCGATCTAAGATGATTACTGCAATTAGATCGATGGTTCGAATCCATCCAACTCCATATATTTCTACTGCTTTTGCTTCTTCTCCCAACCAAAATGATTAAATGGTCAAAAAACTGAAAGTTCTCGTGTGCGCCTATGGCTGACGTGGAGTGGAGTCTATTGTTTGCTGTATTTGTTTCTGAACAAGGAAAGAGCCCTCGCCTTCCAACGATTCAAGCGTTCTTTTTCCAAATTGCGCAAGCTAATCTATATGCTGAGACTTCCATTGCCATTTTTCTTGTATAGAAAGGATCGTGACTTTTATGGTATATATGACACTCCCATAAACACTCAATAACCGAGCGTATTAGGAATACGCTCGCCCATGCGATTGTGATGTGTGTATATCTTGGGATATCGCCGGTTCGAATTCATCCAACTCCATATTATTGCCACTTTTGCTTTTCATGATAATGTTTTTGGCAATTTATCGATCACGTGTGATGTTTGAAGATTAGGGAAGTGGCAGAGACAGACATGCGTGAGCACGATGCAAAAAGAGATAAATGTGATTGTAGCTAGTCTTTTTAACTCTTTATACAATTACTTCCTCATCCTTGTCAAGAGCTTGGCCAGTGGCTAGTCTCAGAGATCTCTCAAGCAATCCATCGGAGAATTAATTGATCCCGAACTGTGCTGTCTGTGAATGCTTCGTCATCGCATATTAATAAGGCGGTAGCGAGTAAATTCAGCGTGAAAAATGATGCGGGGATCTTTCCCTTGAAAATTCCATGGATAGTGGGTAGGCCGAGTGATAAAATTTGCTACTGTGGCAGAGGTAGAGGATATTGACGGACAGCGGCTGGTATATTCTTTTATTTGGTCAACTTGCTTCGAGTCTTTTACCAGACTGAAGAATTATATCTCTGTGCGATCCTGCAGCCCAGGTTCAATCAAGTAAAAGTGCGGAAGTTTTTCTGATGTTACGAATTGATATCACAAAGAAGCAAAAGACTTGATCAAGATCACAAATAGGAAAGGCGTTCAGGACTCCGAAGCCCCGCGACAAGTAAAGCCAAGCTTTGGACAAGAGACTTTTGAAATGGAAAGAATCGAACTTCGGTCTTACATACTCACAGTAGAGAGATTCCAAAGCCAAAAGGCCGAGAATCTCGAAGTCGCCGGCGCCTCTGGAGACAGTTCCAAAGATTGAGCTTTCCTGGATCTGTCACACTTTGAGGTGTATATTCTATCACCGGGTTGCATTCCCATGGTGTTTTATCTGATGATTATGCTATCAATATTTGGATTTTGCAAGTAGTTGAGGGTTCTGGTATAACTGGTGAAAGAGAAAGGAAGTATACACAAAAATTAAAAGAGTTTTGAGATTTTTCGTGTGGAAAAAATGAAGAACGAAGCCCATAAAACTTCCCAAAAGCTTCCTCACCTCCAAAATGGAAAGACTCTTCTCGCCTAAAAAATTCAATAAAGAAAACCTGAACCTTCAAAAGGTAAATGGAGGTGGTGAGATTCGAACTCACGGCTCACTCACTCATGGTAGACCATTCCAATGCGATTCCTGATTCCAATCTAGAGTCAATAGAATCGCCCAATTCGTTGACTCCTTATCATTGCTTCATGTCAACAAGAGTCTCGGAATGGGGTCCGATCACGCCTTGAAGTGCGTATTCTACCATTGAACTACACCTCCGTTGTTATTTTGGTAGGATGCCTTTAATTTAACATATTCATTGCAAGAATTCACTTGCTGTAAAGGTTCTGATATTTCTCAGAACTCTCAGAGATAAGATACCAAATGCCATCGTATTGAGATGGCTGATTTGCTTGCTGCTCTTGGGAGTACTATGGATGGGAAGATACTTGAAAAAACGGACGGAATAGGTAATATTGCATTGATACTCTACATCCAAGTCACACAGGTGCGGCTGCTCAAGCCATAAAACAGAACATCCTATACCAGATTCCTCTCATCCCTCGCTGCCACCACAACAGCATCCACCATTTCCTTCTCCTTTGTAATAAAAACACTATGACACGTCTCATAATCCTCCGTTCTAGTCACCACCCCCTCACTCTTCACCTTCTCAAGCATAAGGTCTTGATACGGCCTTGGCACCGAATAATCCTGCTGCGTTAAAATATACGTAACAGGAACTCTTCTCCACGCATCCCCTTTTGTCTTCGCCTCAAACGCCGACATTGGAGACCTCACAAGAGTCGGCAGCGCTTTATCGACAATATACTGTTCTACACCGCCAAGAAATGAGAGAGATGGGTCGACGGGGAATGTAGATCCATCATGGAAATTTTGGATAAATTGAGGCCAAAGTTGGGCGAAGCCTGCTTCTTGACAGATGTCCCAGACCGATGTTCCGGGAGCAACAATATAGGCGCACATGTAGAAGAGATGGATGACTCCTCCGGATTTTCCTTCAGCCCTGCGGTCAGCGAATGTTAGGCCTTCGACGGCGTCAGTACCGACTGCTCCGCCGTAGGAATGCATGGCCATCAAAACTCGCTCGTCAGCTTCGATGAGGGATTTCACAACATTGCGGACAGCAGCGACGTCTTCTGTAAATGAAGAGACAGGAGGAGACTTGTCATTACATGAAGGTAGTTGTGGACAGAGGACCTTGAATCCTTGTGCTTCTAAAGCGTCGCTGTAGCTCTTGTAGTTGGCAGGGGTATGCCAGGCGCCATGCACTAGAACTATTGTGGGTAACGAGGTTGCCATGACAATCTGGCGCACGATGTATTTAAATATGAGAGGTTTAGAGGATGAGATGGATTTCAATCAACGAATTATTGATATCTCAGCACAAATTGCAAATAATAAGTTTTCGAGGGGGGGAAAGAAATACATTAAGAACGCGGACAGACTAGGTAGTTTTATACTGTGCTATTCGCGTCTAACAAGTTACGCGAGCGATGTTAATGCGCTAGGGATCAACAGTTGGACTCGAGATGCATAAGACCAACACAACCTACCACCAAGCAGCTCCACTACTTATCGTACACTTACTTGATCTACTGTCTTGAATAACTAGTTTTGTAAATAGATGCATGAACCAAAAGAAGAAAACCCCACAAGAACACAGTCAGACGCTGCACACAATCTTACAAATGATCTCGAATACTTATATTGCGACTATTCGAATTCGAATAGGGTGGGGAAACAATATTGAAACCTCCCCTCCGTGTTGCAATCAACCAGAAATTGTTTTGATCATTGATAGATTTCACACTGAAAACTCATCAAACACATACAAAGCTCAAATTGGGATACTTGCTATCCTGACCTGCTTACGTTTGTGAGTGCACTTTTTCAATTTGAGTATAAAAACCATTCTCATCAACGTAGCAAATATACGATCCGTCTTTATCTTATCGACCGTGCCCCTTAAATATCTTCTGGACATCCGACGGCCCCATAACAATTTCCTCTAGCTCGACATCCTCACGAGATTCTTGTATCTCACTATAATTCCCATACAAACATGCCTTTTCACTTCTTGCTCTAGCAGTTAAATCACTCATCGTCTCCGCGCCTCTAAACGTATGGCCTACCATAAGCCCTCTAGAAAGAACGGCAAGTGAGCTTGACTTCCAAGCAGGAGTTCCACGCAGCCTCGTCTGATAGATTTTAAGGACGATGAAAACAGTAGCGGCAATGATGAAGAAACAGTGCAATGATATCCATCCCCATTCAATTTTATAAAAGGTCATCGTCTCATAGACTATACCTGCTTGTAATTTTGCGCCATCATCGTTAGCGCGGATGGAATTGCTCATGCTTTTCGCAAGAGACGCGAATGTAGCTGGGAGATCATTGCTCGTATTGAAAGCTTGCATCGAGCTGGGCTTATACTGAAGATTACCATCGGACATGATGTAACCATTCAATCTTGCCTGTTGTGTCTCAGTGACATTGTGCGTGATTTTCAGGTTGGTCGAAAAAAGGTCACTGAAGTAGCTACTAACGCTGTTGAAAGCCGCTTGTGAGGCATTATACTTTCCACCTAGAGATAGGTCGGATCGAGGCGCCGCGGACAATTTGCTATCGAAATTAAGACTTGATACGGTCGACGAGTTAAGAACAGCGGCCCACTTCGAGCTTGTAATCTGCCACGAATCCGGATCTCGCTTTGCACTTGTAACCTCGGAAATGTCTTCGGAAAGAGTACCACTGGAAATTGTAGAATGATACCGATTGACACAATAGTATAGGCCGCATTCTCGTGCTTCGATTTCTAAGTTTGGCCACGTCTGATTTGATCCATCTTGAGGGGGGTGCACTTTGAGAAAAGTCATCGCCCATATCAATGTATCAATATCTTGTAGTGATACCGTCTCACTACCATTTCCAGTTCCATAAGTCGTCATAAATATACCACCTGGAATTTTCAAAGATGTATCTTTGGTGGTATAGTTCCAACCATCAAAACCATCGATGAATAAGCCGTTGGGAAGTCTGAATGCAGTGCCCGTTACTTGAATTACAATACCATTTTCGGTTTGCAAGGCTGCGTAGAGAAAATTGTCATCTCGATATTCCACTACTTTGTCGCTAAGATCGTTGCAAACATTACAAACCGAAAGGGACTCAAATGCATCCCACGTACAATTTCCAGAAGTGCATGTGTGAGGAAGTTGTTGAGTGATCATTTCAAGAGGCTGCGTAAGACCATATAGGACAGCTGATTGCATGATGAAGTCCGCGTCAGCGAAGGCCTGTGCTAAGGGCGGATCACCTATTCATGGGTCAGCGGTCTCGATATCTTATTGGTATTTCGGAAGGATCGAGTTTAATTGACACCACCGTGAGTTGCATATTGAACATTCGACCCCTAGAATAACGATCTGCTCTCGGAACGTCGGCAATTCCATGTTTTTGAGGAACTTGACGTTGTTGATACTGGACAAGTTGTTGTGTAAAAGGATCAAAAGCCAACGCAAGAACCGTCGTGACAGCACCTATGCGTACTATGAGCCTATCATTCGTGTGAGTGTCGTCTCTGCATCGTATATAGAAGGCTAGAATTCTTACTCCCGATTCTTCCTCCATAACAGTTTGAAACTACCTAATGGCCCCCGGCTTGCAGCATCAATCTTATCGAAATCGATCAGAAAGTGCTTCTGTTCTGAGAAACGGAGCCATTTCCATTGGCTAGTGGACTCAGCAATGGAATACAGAACAAGAACTTTAGCGGCGGTTGAAAGAATAGATACTGAGGCGTTAAGTGTGGTGCCATGCCAACGAAAAATAGTCTTTCCATCAAACGCATACAGAAGTGCAGCTAGAGCTATGAAGCATAGCGTTCCGCAAAAGAGGGAAGCAAGCTCTCGTTTCCAGAAGCGGAAGTTCCAGGAAAGCTCTCGCGGCATCGATGCGAAAAGAAATATGAAGCTTTTGCAACACAAGAAAGAAACTTCATATGAAAGAAAACGTGGAAACTCCACTCGTCAAGTGAAATCTATACAGTGGGGCGGCGACTGCGTTTGCATCCTTATATAGATGATCGCTTTTCGCGGTCGTGAAGGATACCCAATGGTGATTAAGATGGATCATATTATCGCCAGTTCTTGGCACGGAGCTGATATCTCTGCCAGTTGTATGACTTGCAGAGATCTTTGCTTAATTTGATCCAAATTTGACCGCCAGCTACTGGGCTGTTGGCATCGTGGTTACGGAGAATTCCAGGCCCTGGTTCTTCCAGCAGCAAATGAAATGCCATCCTGTGGGAGATCCGCAATCAAGTTTGAGGATGTTGTACGTACATTAATATATGTGTTAGAGCGGTGCATTATCGTACGAATAGCCCTGTTTGAAACCCTTGTATAAGCTTATGTAAACTTAACTAATTCACAGCTTTTAACCTTAAAATCTTAAATATAGATCAGCCTCACATAAGATGTACGTACAACGGCAATATCTCGATCACGTTTGATAACCTAGATAAATACAATGTTGAAATTCAACTCATCATTCAAATGCACTCGTCATTCCAACCAAATAGGTGTGGGATGTAAGAGTTCAAATCGCAATTTACAATGGTAAAAGGGGAAGGAGGTTGAAAACGTGCAACATATCATTCATCTATTCATTCCAGGGTCCTTATGACTGCCAGTCTTTTGACATCATTTCTTCGTTTCCTCTATATCATTTCATAACCTCACTTCGTCTTTCCAGTAGGAATACCGAACATCACGGCTGGCTTTCCATCCTTGGCCGCTCTATCAACTCTGAAATACCCCTTTCTCTCCAACTGAATAATATCATCCTCTTTAAGATCGGCAACATTGCTATCGCATAGCTGATCTGTCTTATGAGCGGAATCTGGAGTGAGGAAATCTTCCCAGTTATCATCTTCCTCCAATTTGTCCTTAGTGATCATGTAGTCAAATTCGTATACCTCTGCTGGAACAAGGGTTTGGTCAGAGGATAACCAGGTGACTTTCTTCTCGGTTTTCTTGACATCACCCTCCAAGTGCAGTTCCAGCTCAATATCTGTAATTGGACCAGAGCCATTGATTTTGCGCACGAATGCATTACCCCAGTTCATGAGAGTGATTTCTTCGCCTTCTTTAAATAACTTGACATCCTCCTGATCAAGAATGAGGTTTTTGCTATATGTAACCTTCTTCATTCCGACCTTGGGATTCTTTCCATGCTTAGGCTTGTCTTCGGTGTATGGGGATTCTGGACCATTGGTGACAACTGCCTTTACTTGATCCTTGATATCGACACCCGTGTGTCTTGGTGCAATTGGATCAATTTCCTTCTTGTTTGAGGCCCAGAAATTGGTCCAATCCATGGTTACAATATTTCTACTTGGTCCCTGCTTCAAGATGAAATCTCTCAAAGCGGGAATTGTCATACCTCTTCTTCGAACTCCGCGGATTGTAGGCATACGAGGATCATCCCAACCCCAGACTCTTCCAGCATCAACCATCTTAGCCAATTTACGTTTTGAGAGGAAGACTCGAACGAAGTTCATGCGAGCGAATTCCCACATGTGTACTGGTGTAAGGTTCAACTTGGTAATAAACCATTGATATTGAGGATTTCTGTCGTTGTACTCGGTTGTTCTCAAGGCGTGTGTAACTCCTTCGAGAGAATCGACGATTGGGCATGCGAAATCATAGGTAGGATACATCTTCCAAGTAGTACCGGTGCGGTGATGGGGCAAGGGGCCACCAGTCTCGGGATCGTCGTTGGGGCATCGGTAGATAACGGGGTCGCGCATTGCCTTATTTGGATTGTCTACAGACATCTTTGCTCGAATACAGAACTTCTTTCCTGCTTCTGTGCCCTTTTTCATCTCTTCGAATATGGCGAGATTATCCTCAACACTCTTGTCTCTGTTCTTGCTCGCAATACCATCCATTCGTTGTTCCCTCATAGTCTGCTGATCTGTATCATCTGCATAAGCGTTACCATCTTTGATGATTCTCAGACCATATTGATATAATTCTTCAAAGTAATCGCTAGTATGACTCTTCTTGTCTGGCTTGACGCCCATAAGTGCTAAATCCTCGATAATAGAGTCTTGGAATTCTTGTTTCTCTTTTGAAGGGTTGGTATCGTCGAATCTGAGGAGAAGTGTACCCTTATAAAGCTCGTGTGCAAAATAGTCATTGAGAAGTGCAGCCTTCGCGTGACCGATGTGAAGATATCCACTAAACAAGATTAGTCCCATAACTTTGAGGTATAATTGACTCGTTTTGCATACGATGGCTCTGGTGGAAATCTAGTCACAACCCCCTTCTCGGTATTAGGCAAAGCTATGTTGTAGCTTGCTCCCGCCTTGCTAGCAGCTGTCTTCTTTGCCTTCTCCGCCTCATCCTTGAGCTTGATCTCCTCTTGAATTTCTGGATGTGTCTGCTCAATAAATTGATACCATCTGACAAGATTGAGAGAAGTGCCCTTCTTTAAGAAAGCAGCTGCAACTCTGTTTGTGCGAAGTGTGACCCATATTTTTGAGTCCAAATCAGTGATCGTGTATCCGTTAATATATGAACGAAGGGTAAGGTGCTTATCCAAGGCGATTAAATGTGGCTCAATAGCCTTGAAGTCTAGCGGAGCTAGATTCGTCGCCAGTTGAGACAATTCTTCGGACTTCATTTTTTTCTGTATATCTGAGTGGTAAATTACTTGGATTATATTGTGAATTAAATTCTGAGAGTAGTGGGGGAATTTGTTGACTCAGGGCGGGGTGGCACGGAAAGGGTTTCACCGGGCGCCGAGCGGAAGCTAAAATTTATGATTAGGCGCTAGTGATTATGGATGATCTCGAATTACAAGCACTTTCAACCAATATTGAAATACTTTAGGCCTCGATCTACCCAATATGGCAGCTCCAGGATTATGCCTAGCGCAAATGAGCAGGCTGTCTCTGTCTACTGCTCGACACACCTTACTACATGCACCAAAAGCCTCAATACCTATAGTCCAAGTCCGACATAAGGGCTTCAAAGAGAGGATTCTTTCCAAGAAGGAGAAGTCAGGCGCTCTCACAGGACCAACTAAATCATTTTCTAAAAGGAAGACAACGGAAAAAAAGAAGAAGAAGCCAAGGACTACATATCGACAATATGATCCAAAAGATGCGGAAACATTCACCTTGTGTGAAGCCATGCGGTTAGTCTACTTTCTTGATTCAATTTAACATATTTACTAATACAGCACATAGATATCTGAGAGCATTCGAGGTTGGAAGACCCCCAAACTCTTCTAAATACGAGATACATCTGAAGATGAAATCGCTCAAGAACGGTCCCGTCGTACGAAATCGATTAAGACTTCCACACCCAGTCAAAACTGATTTAAGGATATGCGTCATTTGCCCTCCAGATTCGAAATATGCGGAATCCGCCAAAGCAGCCGGAGCAACGCTAGTTGGAGAAGAGGAGATATTTGAAGCCGTCAAGGCTGGCCGAATCGAGTTCGATCGATGTATTTGTCAAACGGATTCCCTTGCGAAAATGAATAAAGCTGGTTTGGGTCGTGTTTTGGGTCCTAAAGGACTGATGCCCAGCGCGAAGACGGGTACCGTTGTGAAAGATCCAAGCTTGGTTTTGAAGGATCTGATTGGAGGCGCTGAATATAGAGAACGTCTGGGTGTTGTAAGAATGGCGGTCGGTCAACTGGGTTTCACACCAGAGGAAATGCAGCGAAATGTCAAGGCCTTCATCGAGGCTGTGAAGAAGGACATGGCACAATTGAGTGACAAAATCAACAAAGAGATGGTCGAGGTGGTTTTGAGCTCTACAAATGGCCCTGGGTTCATTCTTAATGGGGAGTTCAGGGATCTCAATTCGAGTTTGACCCCTCGAGATTTATCGACTTCATAACACAACATATTATGACATGCACATTTGTACTTTAACTGTATAATGAAAATTCATTTACTTTAGCTGGGTATATTACTACAAACTCCTGAAGCTCTACAATACATGGCTCAAATTGCTATGTCGATTTGAAATCTTTCAATATCTTTACCGCTTCGGCGCCAGCTCCCAAATCACGGTATATGCCCATGATCTTGACCAGCCGCGGTCTACCTTCTACTTTCAATGACAATGCTTGCTTCAAAGCATTATTTAAATCCAGAACAATGGTGTTCTTCAGCCGTAGCAATCGAGGTTGCTGAGCTGCGATGAACGGATGATCCAATCCGATCGTGATCGATAGATGCTCAACGTTACGATAGTCTAATACAAATCTTTGAAGCTTCTTCGTACTTGTTCCATTGACAACGCCATCAATAGCAAGATCATTTTGATCTTCATCCTCATCCTCATCCTCATCTTCGTCTTCACTCCAAGAATCTTCAAGCCCATTTGGTGAGCGACCGAGAGATGCAACCATTAACCTATCCTCCAACTCTTCAAGTCGTGAATCAACCTCGAGTAATTTTCTTCCCAGAGCTATCTCCTTAGTAACACTTTTTTTCTCATCAAGAAGACCCTCAACCTCCAGTTTCCTCTCTCTAACCTTCCCTCTTACATCCTCAACGCCTCTTTTAAAACCTAATAGGCCCACTCTAACATCTTCAACCTTCTCTTCTCCACCCTTGAGGTCCGAGCCCAAGCTTAGAAATTGCTCATAATTGGTATTGACCAGATCCAATAATTCTTTAGAAAGGCCCTGTGAACGCTCACGAAGGTCGGAACGTAAATCCTCGAGGGTCTGGTGACGATCTGATAATGTAGATAGATAAGTTGGTGCATCAAAAGATGGAGCCAAGAAATCAGATCGGGGAAGGGCTTCGGGATATGGAAGATTGTCTTCATCGTCTGAGGAAACATCACCCGATCCTCCACCAAAGTAGAATTTACTCATGTTTGATGGTTATAAGAGATTTTCGAATCAATCAAGTTCTGAGAGGAAGAGTACGAGCGTTCAGAGCGTAATGTTCTTGAACAAGCTTTGATATCTTGTTTTCAAGAGTTCTGTTCTTTGCGTTTGATATGTTTGTGGTTGATGCTCTGCTGCATGCATCCGCCCTCACCCGTTCCGTTGGAATTCCCAGGTAGTTCTTCGCTTTAAGGCTGATCAGGCATTCATGAGCAGACTGTCGGTCGGTATTTACATAACAGGACCCAGACGACGAACGTAAGCTCCGGTAAAGTCAAGCCAGAATCCCAGGACAACAGCCGAGGAGATGACAATCGTTGATGAAAGATCCCTTCTTTTATCTCTTGGCATGAAGGGATTTTCAACTGTGATATAAAGTATGATTGGATATATCTCGTCGATTGACAATTGAATTCATATGTCAGGTTAGTCGAAGGTTAAGAAGAGGTTAGAAGGCTATAGGACAAACACTTAAGATTCACTTGATGCCTGCAAAATAGGGAAAACCAATAAAGTCCGATTCTCGGAAAGTAGCGTCTTGTGTAACTAGACTGATGACACTGTGACACTAATTTTTCACGCTAATTTTTATCAATCTAATCTTTTTGATCTCTCACACACTTTTCTATTCCCCCCTCCCTTTTCTTTTTCTAATCTGATCTTACAAACAATGCTCATTCGTCCTTTTATTTGGCACACGATTGTTCAATATTTGCCTTCAATATCTTCATGAATAATCTCTTCTGAAGAGTCACAACTTAATTTCTGAATAACCTTCTCTTACCAACAGAGACAGTTAATCTTGTTACACCACAAAAGATTTACTTGTATGCTCATCAATCAGTCAGTGTTGAAGGAAAAGTCGGGTCCCAAAGAGTTATTTTCATTCATATCTCGTGACCTTCCTTTTCTGCGATAGGTAGATAAACTCGAATTCGCCAATCGGCTATTTGTTGACCCGAATCATGGCTTCACCCGCGGTATCAACACCATCATCGGCTGGTTCTCCAGCAGCCCTTGCTCCAGCTCCTCCCGTTCTCGCCATCAAAACTGGTAATCTATCAAGCATGAATACCATGTCGCCAACATCGGGTATATCTACCCCTACTATCATGACAACTAAGGAATGGGTGATTCCGCCACGACCGAAACCCGGACGAAAGCCTGCAACTGATACCCCACCAACAAAGAGAAAGGCTCAAAACAGAGCCGCTCAACGTGCTTTTAGAGAACGACGTGCTGCACGAGTAGGTGAATTAGAGGAACAACTCGAGGAGGTAAAGGAAGATCAACAGAGGCGGGAGAATGATATGAGATTGAAGATTACCAGACTCGAGGCAGAGGTTTCTAGATTCAATGGCGAACTTCAATCATGGAGATTACGATGCGAGACCCTTGATCGAATTGCAGATTACGAAAAGAGAGAGAAGGAAACTGCACTTAAGGAACTAGCGTATCTCAGAAATGGACTTCAAAGCAAGAGCACTGAAGCTGTTCCTCTCCCACCACGCCGGAATCGCCAATCCACTCAAACACAACCCTTACCACTGCCACGACAAGAACAAATCTCCTTTGTTCCGGACCTTGAGCTGTCAAGTGAAGCAATCGGTTGTGGCGGTTGCAAGTCATTGGGCGAATGTGCTTGTGCTGAACAAGTAATTGCTATGTCTACTCAAGGTTGTGGCAATTGTAGTCCTGACACTCATTGTCAGTGCTTGGAAGAAACGCTTAAGGATGTCGGCATGGATCTGAAGAGGGCACACTCTCCTTCAGTTGATGGCGCCTCAGAAAAGCGTGTTCGTTTGTCATCTAGGCCTTCCAGTCCTCTCGAGATTGATTTCACTGCCCAGTTCTCACGACGACAGCCTATCATCCGTGAGCCATCGCCTCCACCTCAGATTATCTCGCGACCTATAGAACCATGCGGCTTCTGTGATCAATCAACATTTTGCCCGTGTGCTGAGAGAGAACAGGAGAATCGTCTTGCACCCCTACTTAATGAAGTTACACCACCACCATCAGATACAGATGTTGAAAACACACAGGTCAAACTTCCATCTATGCAACCCAACCATATGCATCGACCAGTTAGTGCCGCACCAGCTTCAAATTCTTGTGCCAATGGTCCTGGTACTTGCAAACAATGTATAAGTGATCCAAAGGCAGGGCTATTTTGTCGATCACTTGCAGCAATGAGAGCTTCTTCAAGCTCAGCTCCACCTGACGGATGTTGTGGTGGCAATTCTTCCAGTGGTGGCTGTTGCAAGACAATGGAGCCGGCATCTACTTCAGAACCACCTCCAAGCTTATCTGTTGCAGAAACCTACAAGACCCTTTCTACCCACAAGAATTTTGATCAAGCCAGTGATGAGTTGAATACGTGGTTAGGTCGTCTTCATGCTACACCGCTCCAACATGCTGGTAGAGCACCCATGGAAGTGGAGGCTGCAAGTGTTATGGGTGTGCTCAAGCTCTTTGATCGAAGGTTCGGAAGAGGTTGAAGACCATAGAAAGTTTTATTATAGATACCCAGCCTTAATTACGACTCATGAAGACGAATGACTTCATATATAATTGTACATATTTTCAGGATATGCATAAGCATAGACAAAAGCATAAGCGATTTGACATTTTTTTGATTTTTGGAGCACCGTTCATTGAGCTGGCCAACCTTCATGTACATGTTTAGTTTAATATATCAAATGCAATGCACATATCCACTCCAACGGTCATATATACGAATGACAGCTGAGAAACACCCACAACGTATCCACAATTCTTGGCGATCAATTGTCCTTTCCTAGAAAGGCAGGTGTAAGTACAACAAAACCGTTCCTGGGGAATTCCGATACCAAGTTATCTTTTCCGATCCATTACCTGCCCCACGTGTAAGATTTTATCAAGGAGGGGTCGTTGTTTACACTGCAGCACGTTCCTGAACACCTGCCTTTCCTTTCTTTTCCTCTCTATAATTTTAAGCCATTGATAAGTTGCCGTCTTTTAGTCCTTTTGCATTTGCACAATGCTAGGCTGTCGGCGTAGTATCTTTCTTGAATTCGGTAAGAGTTCCTATACGGTAATTAGGTAGATTACATGCATGTTCAATGTGACCGAGATGAGCTAAAAGTTTGGTCGTGGTGTTTTTATCTATATTTAAGCTCCAAGGTAAATTCAAATATTTCTTGAACACGCTGCCTTTTTGCTTGCGCTTTCTCAATTACGCCTTTAAGTTTTTGGAAAGTATCCAAGATGCAGGCCATTATAATTACTGCGTTTCTCGCTCCTCTGCTATTCCCATTCCAAGGTGTACAAGCATCATTATATGGAGAAAGCAGTTTCAATCACACCTGTGAATTAAGTGCGTGTTTACCCTCCACAGCGCAATCGCAATAACATTTCTATAAGAAAGTAAAACATCTAACAAAAAAAAGAAACTCCCTATCTCTCCTGTTCCAAGAATGCCTCTCCAGACCTCACCGATTCCTGCTGTACCGAGACCTTTGGAGGTCTAGTTCTTAGTACCCAATTCTGGGATACATATACTGGGTACGAATCGGAAGGACAATTGTTACCCAAGAATTCGTGGACGTTACATGGACTTTGGCCCGATTTTTGCAATGGCAGTTATACGCAGTATTGCGATTTGAGGTTTGTGATTTTTGCTTTGTTGTGGTTTGAAGTTATTGGGAAAGGGAAAGAATTACAAAACTAACTTTAGAAATATGTAGCCGTCAATATGACCCGGCTCCATCTCCTAATACTACAACAGGAACAGCAAGTGGAACACCTGTGCCTCCTTACACCGGAAAGCCCATCTCGGAAATCATCAAGAGCTATGGAAAATATGATCTCCTCGCCTACATGAATAAGTAAATCCCCGCTCTCCTTTCTCCTTTCTCCTCCTACCCCTCCATCTCCTCCCGGAACTAACAGAATAACCTCAGCTACTGGATCGCCCAAAAGCAACCCAACTGGTACCTCTGGGCGCACGAATTCTCCAAACATGCCACCTGCTTCTCCACCTTCGACACTCCCTGCTACGGACCAACCTACAACTCCACCCCCTTCTCCGACTTAATCTCTTTCTACACCACTGCTCTCTCCTACTTTTCCACCCTCCCAACTTATGATTTCCTGAGCAAACACCATATCGTACCTTCTAATACAACTACGTACACGCTTTCCTCGCTGCAATCGGCGTTGAAGAAGGAGACTGGGGCCGTGCCGTATATTGGATGTTCGGGACCGAGATATAATGCTACGGAGCAGGGGAAAGGAAGCTTGGATAATGGATACACCGTATTTAGTGAGGTGTGGTATTACTTCCACGTGCTTGGAAGAGTGCAGGATGGGAAGAAGACACCTGTGGGAGCGGACATTAACGGGGGTAGCATAAGCAGTTGTGCGACTACGAAGGGAGCAGTGAAATATTTTGAACGAAGTGCGGGATCTGTAAGACGGGGAAGTGGTGCTTATGAGTTGGAGGGTGTTTTGGGATCATAAAGTGATTTTGATGGGTGATATAATGGGTGGTTAATGAGAATGTGGAAATGGTATAAAAGCTTATAAGATATGAAATCGGATCTAATTATGTACATTCTTAAATATGTTTGGTAATCCCTGGTTCAATTTTCTCCAACGCCTCCATGACCTCAGTATAAACCCTCATCTGCGCATTCTTTCCCTTCTCACTCCTTACGTACTTACTTGGTTCACTGACCTCACAATCCACCATATACGCCCCATGACTTTCGTCTCCAGCAGCCGCGGCCGCAACTAAAGTCCTACTACCTACCTCCGTTGTCCTCGCTAACAAAGATTTACCAATACAAGCCAAGATATTCAAAGGAAATACAGCATGGCGCATCAGGTCAGAATGACAGAATCCGGGGGTAAGTGTATTGAGTATTATTTGTTCTTTGTCAGATTTAGAAAGTCGGGGAGCTAGTTCGCGAATGATGAAGATTTCGAGAAGTTTGGAAACGTTGTAGCGGTCTTGTTGAAGCTTGGGATTCTTGAGGGCGGGAAGAATGAGAGAGGAGGATTGTTCTTTGAAGTGGGCCTAGAAGGGAATTTGCGTTAGCTTTTAGATATTCTTGGAGTGATTCGATATTGAGGGGGTAGTTCGGAAATCGCTAAGGCGTCGCCAAATTCAAATATGGAGAATCTAGAAAACAGATGAAGGGGTAGAAGCATACTTGCTCATGCGCATCACTCGCTACAATTGTCAATCTCGGCACTATATTAAACTTCGCAGCACTCTCCCTCAATTTCGGCAGTACCAGTAATGCCATTAAAAATGTACTCATCACATTAACTGTAACCGTACTTTCCATTCCCTCAAACTCCTCATATTTCGGCACTGCCAATCCCGCATTCTCAAGCATAACATCTAACCGGTCCAGCTGGTTTACTTTGACGCAAAATTCTTTGACGGAGGCATACGAAGTGAGATCCACTTGCCATACTTCGATGATAGTTTTGTGAATAGGAAGCGAGGCGGAAATCGAAGCAACGGCCGCTTCGCCTTTGGAAATGGTACGACATGCGAGGATCACTCTTGCAGCACCGAGTCGAACAATGTGTCGAGCGGCTTCGAGACCAAGTCCTGTGTTTGCGCCGGTTATGATTATTGTTTGGCCCGCAAACGAGGTCTCTGGATATGGAAGTTTCTTGAACTGCGATTTTAAGAAACGACCGAGGAAATCGGTGGGACTAGAGAGGAAGAGACATTAGAATGCGAATTTCGAGTAATTGACAAGATGAAGGTGGTTGTTTAACTTACAGATTGAAGTTTCCGAATAGATTAGGCATGATGGTTATATTTTGATATTAGTAAATCTGGTAAATTAGTATTTGGGAATGAAGCAATAGAGGTTTGTAGCAATTATTTAAACACATTTTGGTGTTGATGATCAACTGTTCGACGTCGAGGTCTGAAACCATAGTGAACAGCTTCAAACACATGGTCCTGGAGTTCTTGTCGGAAGAGATGGCCCGTGAGCTTATAAGGTTTTTGGTCTTTCACGTGCATGAACACTCGTCCAATATTATGCTCCGCGAAAAAGTTCCAATGTGGTCACTCTCGCTCCCTTTGCTATCCAAATCCAAATAGGCAATTGAACAAAATACTCTTCACATGAAATGGGGGGGG